>JACCGJ010020763.1:0-59942 GCA_013407085.1 Atriophallophorus winterbourni
GTTTACGACTTAGTCGTATCAATGATAGTGGTTCAACTGTCTCCAAGTCCATGTTGTTGCACAACCTTTTCCATTCTTCTTTATCGTGCTTTAGCCTGTCCCCTAGTAAGGTGGCACTCGTTTCCTTTACGTTGGTGCAGATCACGCTTAGTCCATGGACTGAATGTACACTGCGTGTTTGGCGCTTTCGCTGGTTGCTGGACGTTTCAACTACCTTAGATCGAATACCTATAGTGTCCACTTTGGAGTGTTTTGCACCATGACTTTTGGTTTTGAACCTGAGGGTTTTCGCTGATCCTTCGGGTGAGCAGCTGGCTTTGGCTTCGTATCTTTTTGCGGACCAGGGATGTTTTGGGCAGACAGGCCTTTAACAGTCGCATTTGTAAAGGTGGCCTTTTGATGAAAAGGACGCTCCTCAAGACACTCCGGCAGATTTGCAACAGCTGAACATTCGTGTTGAAAGATCGAAGATTTAGCGTTTATGTGACTGGTATTACCGTCAGTGGTTTCCGATTTATGGAAAAACATACTGGCAAACTGAGACTTTTGAGTCTCTATCGATGTCTTCAACGTTTGTATGATAAGCTCTAAGCTCAGAATCCGATCATCCAGTTTGCTTTGCGCAACAATTGTTCGAGCTGTTATATCTGCGTTTGGTTTAGCTTGACAACTTTTGCACACGTAGCATACACCAGGCATGTTTTCATCCATCAGGATCGACAGCGCATCCGGGGTCAATGATTTGTCACATTTTGCGTGACATTTGTGGGAACAGTTTTGACACGTGACAGATTTGACCTCACCACTGACGACTTTCATGCAGACGACGCATGTTTCGCGAACATCAGATTGTTTCATGTTAACGGGGTCAACCAAAAGTACAAATCAGAGCACAAAAATCGATACGGCTGCGGTTGGTTTGTGTGGTATTGGGCGGAGTTGACGGAAAGTGACGAATTGTAAGAATATTTCGTCACCCAATTTAGCCACGAATTTGTCAGCCTCCCGTTGAGAATATTGGCATGAAATTGATTTCACGCTGAGTATTTCTCCGAGTATTTCCCGACAGGTATGTACACCGATGGGTTGATCTAACGGTAGAAACACAAAAGCGATTAAAATAAACGAACGAACTGCAGAAAATCCACGGGTGACGCACACAAGGAACGACACGTCGTTGATGGATGATTCTTGTATGAGTCGATCCGTCGTAGCAAACTTTCTGATAGATATCCGAAAATCAAACTGATGGGATGAAAATTATAAAAGTTATATCTAGAAATATCGAAGCTCAAAATAAATCCAACCGTACGTCAAAGAACCTGACAGTGACATGCTGATAATAAGAGCCATCATTACCTTCTCTGCTGCCTTCAATAGTATATTAGCTAATCAGTTTGCGATTTTAAAATCTCCATACCGGAACAACGTGAAAATCAACTGATCTTTGTAGCAAAGAAAACGTTACCTGGTAACGGAAACCAGCCGCATGCTCTTCATCGAACTAAAGTTTGATGCAAGTGCGGTTAGATTAAATTATTCCGCCATGCAACAAGATCTCACAATTGAATCGGAATTTCTACGGCAGACGCTAAAAGAACCATCGGATAGAGTTGATAGGTTGTACAGCTGGAAGATATGAACAGATAAAACAAACTTGGAAAGCACGGAACAACATTCGATAATTTGGTATATAGTGTGGGATTGTGAACTTGTAGCCATGAGATCTGCTACCACGTGCTTCTTGTCGATGAAACAGGTGTTCAAGTGGGTGATCCACTGTATGCAGAATGTTGAACAGCAGGATCAAGTCACCCCTGACAGGGTGGCAAAGAGGTTCAGAGTTGCCGTCCACTCCTCGTATGGCCTGTTGCATAGTCCGGTCACCGTAGCGCCGTGGTATACGCGTTGCAGCAAGGTCCTGTCCTTTTGTAACCATGGGGACCATGCTTGAACAGCGAACTCTATTGCTGGCCTGATATAGATGTTAATTATCCGTGGGAGTACCTGCTTTGTGAAACTACCGAAGATATTTCTGAAAAGTGCCAAGGCTAGACACGACTTTTTGTATACCACAGAACACTGAAGTGAAGAATTCAAGTTGCTGCTAATCCACACACTTGTCTTGTGTATAGTTTGCATGATTGCCGTGATCTACCGGTCTCCTTCATCTATGGAATCGTGCAAAGAAAAGTTGATCCGAGTGCTTCAGTGCTTGACTCACACTCAGCAAGCAACAACGCTAATTATGGGTGATTTTAACCTGCCTACCCCTTATCTCAAAGACGTTTACTCCCCCAAACGCTGGAATACCGATTTAGAGAGGTACTAGATTCAGTCCCGTTATACAACCATGTTCACGAATGCACTCGGAGAAAAGGTTCTGACCACCCCTCCGTCTTGGATTTGGTGTTGACATTGGAATAACAATCTATTTTAAGCTGTAAGAACAAATGAAGCCTGTTAAGCAGTTAAACGGATCAACATTATGTCTGTGTGTGATGCTCTTAAAACGCGATTAACTGCCGACCGTAGGATATTTGGACGATTTTCGCTGGTAACGACACCAAAGATAACGAAAGCCTAACTTTACCATACGATGGAGTATGCGGTAGATATCTGCGTTCCTTGGCTGCGAAAAGATATTGTTCTTTTTGATAAAATCTATCACAGAGCAACAAAGTGACGGGTCTTCACAATGTTCCGTACAACGAAAGATTGCGACGTCTGGGTCTATGTGACTTTACCCAAAGTAGGATACGACGCGATATTATTCTGACCTATTGAATTGTGTCTACAGAAAGACATCCACTGAAACACTTACTTGATGTGTGTGACGTCCCAAATTCCCGTATTGATTGTCGGTAGAAGCTCTGTCACCTTTCCTAACACCCGCCGTTGAAACAATAATTTTCCTCGTGTAACCTATTTAACAATTAATTGAAAATATTTAGCAATATTTGTTTAAACGTATTAATCTAGCACGTTCTCATTATGCATATAAATGCAAACGCGTTCCATCGGCTATTTAGTCCAAATTCAAATTTGAAATCTCACCACTCGGTAATTTCGATATTTGGTCGATTTAAACAAATGATTATGCTTCTCAAAATAACCATTCTAGACGATCCAATCAATTACCATTAATCTTCGAATTCGCTCATAGTGGTATTTCAATTCCAAAATGTATTGATTTTGTCAGCGCACTGGGAATTAAATGCATACGAATAGCATAAACGTTATCGTAACAAGTTGACATTCTAACACTCATATAAACCAAGCGAGCGCATTATTTGTTAAAAGGTTACTAAAATGTACATTAAAACTTCATGCTAAACATCCCGAGAATTAAACTTCCTGCGTTTGCGAACATTTATTGTATAATCACAATGTAAGAAGAAGAAAATAGCTTTTTATTATAGCAACACATTTCCGGAACACAATGTATGAACATATAATAAAATTTCTAGTCTTATAGAAAACTTTGAATTGCCAGTCAAACTTTGAAATTCGTCTACCAGCGACATCAAACGTTGTGATGGCAACTGACGAAATTTCAGACTGCCAGATTTTTTCCAATCTTGTTTTTTTAGTATTTATGTAAAATTTCTCCATGTTCTAAAATCGAAAAAGTGCATCGTATTGAAATCGTAAAATATCCTTGGTTTGTAAAGAAACATGTTTAAAAATAATTTAACAAGAAAAAGGCTACTCGATGATAGAAAAAAGAAAAAATAATTTTAAACACGGCCGATTTAAAATTAGAAATATTGTAACAAAATATTCATTTGCATGCTTTTCCGTCACACACAAGTGCCGCGGATACGAACAGACAAATTGTCTTGATGTGTAAAGTAATGTGTGGCTCACATCCACCGCGCATACACTCCACTACCGGTTTCTGTTTGTTTGCCGTCATCAGGTGGAGACAGTATGATAAGTTTCAGTGAGCCTTAAAAGAGCGGATAAGTGGTAAATAAGGTTATACTTGAATGTTATTGTTGCATAGGTTTCGTACAACGAACCACGATGTTCAAACAATGAATCACAAAGTAATTATTGGCCAAACACTCGAGGCGCTTATGGATGAACAAAGTAATGTGTTGCTCACATCCCCATCCCTTATACACCACTACCGGTTTCTGGCAGTTTGCCGTCGTCAAACCATATGTAACAGTGGCATACAAGTATAGCTTGGTATTGATGTGTATTCAGAAGCTTAATCAAACCTAAGATGTGCTACATGTAAAAAAAATAAACTCAATTCAATTCAAAATATTCATTTTCATGCTTTTCCGTCACAAAACACCCCCACGACCGTTTTCGTGCTGTTTGCACTCATCAGGCAGGGACAGTAAGATCAGATCCGCATGCGCTTAAATTCAATTCAATTCAGTTCAATTTATTGGTCTAAAAAGTACATAGCTTTACAAAAACCACAGAATAATATGGGAATTACGAATAACATAAGTAGTAAAAACTGGATTTGATTGCTTATTGAGCAGATCAGGAATCACGAAAAAATCCATAGGCAGAAATTGTTTGCAACCGGTTTAATGGGGTAAAGATGTATAGTTTACTACGAGGCATGGGTTAAAAGCTTTTATGGTGCAGAATATATAGGTTCGACATGGTCGACATGAAGTTGTTCAAATTCGATTTGAATTCACGCGAAACTGACTATATTTGATTGTTTGATGACAACGAGATTTTTGCAAGTTTGAGCCATATTCAGCGAAATACGAAACGGCAGATTTACTGATTTCTTATTTTGAGTCCTGAAAACGTTTTCACCTATTGATTGAAAATGAAATAGCTAATTTAACGTACGGGAAATTTTAAATTCGAAATTATAGGGAAATTTATTTAAATCGAGTCGAAAGAATGTTTCGTTCAAGCCCACTCAATAGATTTTTTACTGTATTTTCATGAGTGAATTATTCATTTTGTCGCATGTCGCTTAGTCATTATACGATTAATATGGATCGAGGTAATCGTTAACAATGTATTCAACATCTTGACTTTTGTTCCTAATGGGAAACGCCCAAATATGGATCGATTAATAAAGATGTATCATTTTAATGAGAACAGAAAGCAAAATGGAGATTCTAATGACTGCTTAATTAAAGTTACATGCAAATGCACATACTCTCGAAAAAGCATTAGTATGGAGTTGCTAAATAAATAATGGAATTAAAATGAACAAAAAATTGATGTTGCTCACATCCCCATCCTTTACACCACTACCGGTTTATGCCTGTTCAAGATTCAAGATTCAAGATTCAAGAATTTATGGTCACAAAAAGCACATAGCTTCACAATTACCATATCATAGTAAATATGCGTTCAATAAGAGATATAAAAAACAATTATACGATGTCACTGGAGTTAAGTAATATGCTTACCCCGAGTCAATACACAGGCATCGTCAAATCGTTATGTAACAATTAAGTGTCCAAGGTTCGAGTGAATATTTGGATACAGGGAAGGGCATTCCACAGAAAGCAGACACATACCGAATAGAAATATCGGCGATAATTAGTACGGGAATGGGGTATTTGTAGTGCCGCTGAGTGGCTACGTCTGGAGACATTAAGGTTAGGTTCAGTGAGACTTTAAACAGTGGTTAAGTAGTAAACAAAGTTATACTTTAATGCCACTGTTACATAGGGTACGTTGAACGAACACAGAATCACATATTAATTCCTGATCAATCACTCATGTCGCTTATGGATGACCTATGGACGGCAAACAGCCAGAAACCGGTTGAAGTGTGTAAGTGCTGTGGATGTGTGCAACAAATAACATAGGTCATTCATAAGCGCCTTGAGTGATTGACAAGGATTCAGTATTTGAACACCGTGGTTCGTTCTACAAACCCTATGCAACAGTGGCATTCAAGTATACTTTTTTCACCATTTATCCACTGTTTCAAGGCTGACAGAACCTAATCTTACTGTCTCCGCCTGATGACGGCAAACAGCCGGAACCCGGTAGTGGAGTGTAAGTGCGATGGATCTGAGCAACAGCTCAATTTGGTCATCCATGAGCGCCTTGAGTGCTTGACCAGGAATCACTATATGATTGAGTATTTGAACACCGTGGTTCGTTGTACGGACCCAATTATCAATCAACTGTAAAAGAATTTTCAACAATGTGAGCGAGTTTGAAGAATACAAGTGAAATTGAACGATATATCAGAAAAATGAGATGATAACTTAAATCCAACTTAATGAGTATTATTGTAAAAGCATCGCGTGGTCGATTAAAAATGATGGATTTCTATTGAGAATAATATGTACTCGAGTTATGTGGAAATGACATGAAACTGCGCACGGATTGCTCGACAAATGAGGTGCTATATTTATCGTAATATACAAGTATTTCCCCTTTTTAATGCCATACCCTGATGGGGGATGTGAGTTCAAAATCGATTACTTTCCAACACAGCGCGGGTTAAACTGTTGATAGTGAGAATCGTTTGAAAACCTAACGCATTTGTAAATAACTGTCTCACAAGTCTACTTGTAAACCATTAGCTAGTGACGAACAACGTAGCAGGCTTTTCACCCCGTCATGGGCTTACCAGTTAGTCCTACTGGAGTTTGATTAACCAGGATCACTGAAAACCTACCAGACTCTTCTCAAACCAAACGGATTGAGAACGCTTGAGAATCTCTTGTGATCAATGCGTTGATCTGGTGACATTAGGAAGCTACCAACCTCTTCCATCATCCGTAACCTCCGCCGTGGTTTTTGTTCCAATCAAATCAACGTGTTCTTTAATCTCAGTCAACATATTCGTCATAAACGTTTTCGCATAAAATGCTACTAATATTCCACAACTCATAAAGTTGAAACTCAGACATTTTCATGTTTAAAACAATAATCAACTTGACAAAAACTGCAGGATGACGACCGATGTTCCGGTACATCTCAATTCAAAGATGTCAAAGCACAAATTTAAGTTGAACACATTTTCTCTGGCTAAAATATCCACGCAAATTTCAGTACTACATCCCGTAATGTGGATGATAATTATAAAACTACAAACGAGAATTATAGACAAAGAGAATTGTTAATTTTATAAGGAGACTAAATATGCATAGTCATTTTTCGGTATATAACAAGTGTGACTCAAAAATGCTCATTTGCACATATCCAACTCCTGATTTCGTGATGTTCGCAATCATTAGGTAGGAATAGTACGATCAGGATCCGCAAGTGCTTAAAACAGCGGAAGAATTGAGTGCAAGTTTCGCATGTGTACCACGGTTGTATAAGGTTGGTACGATCAACTTAAACCCATAACCCTGAACAACAATGCTCATTTGCATGCATCTCCATCACACACCCACAAGCGCCCTTAATTCCAACTCTTGAGTGTGCAACGTAGGAGAATGATCTTCACATCTGTCAATCCCAATGACTGAAAACCGTATATGGAGAGTAATCACTTAATCACGTCACTCTAATCTGGCTGAATTGGGACATTTAAGCCATCATCGTTTACGGAGTTTTTTAATTTTTTAATTAAACCGGTGTGACACACAGGGCAAGTGCTTATTATTGATCGGTTTATACAACATAAAGCTGCTTAATCGATATTGTGAAGGTGCTGAGTGCATTAACTCGTTATCTCGGAATTCTGGATGTGACGCAAGATACCACACTCCGGCACAATTCAAGAGAAGTAATCGACGAAATAACCGAGGACAACAAGCCGAAATCTACAATATTTCGAGATTCGGCGTAACAACATCTTCGGAAGAATGAGCAGATGAGCAACGTGATTCGCTAGTGAACAATGTATAAATCACGGTCACGGTTCGTCGAACGAGCCCAAAGTGTGTGAGAGAAACGGATTGGCGTGAAATTGTATGAAAAATCAGATCCAAATGACAACTAGTACATACATGTCGCGAACAGTTCCATGTAAGATTATATGCTTGTGTTTCGTTATTTGTTATAAGCGTACTAAACGCGATTGTCCTAGAAGCTTCGTCTTTGTGAGTGAACGCCAATTAGCGTTGGACAGGTTGACCTCAGGGATGAATGGAGGGGTGAGTGAAACGCGGGGTTGACGCGTTCGGATCGAGTACCATGTAACCGCGGTGGACCTAACGAACGACTCTCACCAACCCTCATAATTTGAGTTCGGGCAATGGAGATTGATATTAGACCTCCACTTTTATGTTCCCAACTATTGTTGGTCTCTTTTTCCAGCTAGCCATGGTGGGAATCTGACTCACGCGGACAACGTGCGGTTAAGTACTTCGTATCGCCGTATGTACTGCGGTAGTGATAGTTGCAACTGAATCTGACTGTTTAGTGATTTCGAATTCTTCGAAGCATCAGATCGTTGTGCTTTGTGATTTGAATTCATGATCAATATCGACCCAAAGAAGTCAACAACAACAACATAGGCTAACAAATGACGCAGCAAAACACAGGGACAACTATTGAAATGTAAATCCAACCTCACACCACTTCGTCGAGTAACTGTACGGTGATAGATGCTTACTAATGGCCCTCGTGGTTATTTCAAGATACACACGATCTTGGATGACATAATACCTTTAGATAAAAGTCTCCACACGATTGCAAAGTCCTAATTAGTTTTTTTTCTGGTTCCAAGGTTGTCACGGTCGAAGCGGTTTTCGGGATGAGCTCCTACTTCTTAAAATGCTCTCAGGGCACGAACCGCATGTAGCTTCTAACAACCATTCTAGCTCCTGGATTGCGCGGGTGTTTTTGTGTGAGCAGGCGTAACTGCTTCTACTGACAGAAGAAAGGGCGAAGGCGGCTTACTGGCACCTCATAACCCACTTAGCGAATGGGCAGTCCACTTGAGCTCATCAAATGCCGTAGAACAGCATTATTACATCCTCTTCACAATTTGCTGCTTCGGTCCTGGCAAGAGGAGTGTATACCACAAGAGATGCGACACACGAAGATCGTCACGCTATTTAAGAATAAGGGTGATAGAGGCGACTGCAACAATTACAGAGGAATCACCATTCTGAATGTTGTAGGCAAATTGTTTGCTAAAGTCTTACAGATCCGGCTACAAGTGTTGGCCGGAAGAGTTAACTTCGAAACTCAATGTATCTTCTGCAGTGGAAGATTAACCGTTGACATGATTTTCTCTATGAGGTAACTTCAAGAAAAGTGTCGGGAACAGCGTATGCCATTATACGCTGTTTATATTGATTGAACGAAGGAATTGGACTAGGTCAGCAGCGAGGGATTTTCAAAATGATTGATCTGATAGGCTGCCCCTAAGACTGCTGAAACTCGTTATTTCTTTCCATTTGGACATGATGGGTTCAGCCCATTTTAACGAATTTCAGTTTAGAAGCCTTTAAATTTCGCAGAGTCGTCCAAAAAGGGTGTGTTATTGCTTCCACGTGGTTCGGGCTGTCTAGTCATTCGAAGAGCTGTGAAACATGTTTATAATCATGCGATTGTGATGTCCATCAATGGTCGACATCGACCGAAGGATGCTAACAACTCCAACAATACGTTTTCTCCTTCTCCTGAAACGACTATTTGAAATTATATGCTCACATTTTTGTTATTCCAGATCTATCTGCCTATTTGTGACAACAATTTCAATTTTCAATTAAATTTTGCATCAGAAACTGGGGGTTTATGCAATGCATATGGATCTTGATCATAGTGTCCCCGCCTGATGAGTGCAAACAGTACAAAACCGGTCGTTAGGTGTGTGTGATTGAAATCGATACAAAAAACGGATTCTTAGGAAGCTTATTTGTTTACTTATTTAACGAACGTTAGATGTAGAATGGTAGCATGCTGTTAAATCAGTAATATGCGTGTCCTTTAGAATATTTTTGAACAGAAGAAGGATTTACTTTCAACATTTATCTCCACAGGTTCTCCAATTTGGCTTTTGGTTTGCGTGGCACCTGTTAAAAATGACCAAGAAGAAGTCGTCTTGTTCCTACTAGCGTTCCGAGACATCACTCCGCTGAAAACACCGTTTGATGATGAAGAAAGTGTAAAGGGTGAGTTATAATCAATAAAAATGCTGATTTATTGATCCTTAATCGATTGAACACGGGTCGCGTTTGAAAGGCATCTATGACGCACGTTTTGGCAAAGCTAATGGAAAATCTGTAGCTGTAACTTGAAATTTAGATTCAGATGGGTTAACCTTATTTCCACATTGAGGACAATGCAAAACCCACACAATACCGTGTAATAATTCTCTGAAAGTTGAAAAGAAAACATTTGGCTGAAGTTAGATTCGATTTTATGTAGTATATAAAGTTTGAAAAAAATGATTTTATGGAGCACACATGTGGTTTCGGGGTTGGTACACTTGTTTGAATTTTGAGTCTCATATTGAATCAATGATGAACGCATTGTCGCAACTAGAACTTTAGCTTTTTTAAATCTAAAGTTCCGTAATTGAATCCAGCCGAAAATCGATTCAATTTACCAGCAGTTGTCGAAACTACATAAAACCTCTTGACATTAACTTTGCGAGTTGGAAAGAACCCATTATTACCCGCTCACTTTGGAGTCAGTGTATAAAGCCTCATGTCCAATTTAAAGAAGAGCATATCTTGCTCTCAGCAGCATTCGAAAGCCGCTGACTGTCCAAGTACCTCCAATTGCAGTAACAGCCGCGAGAGAGAATTTTCCTGATTAACTGGACTGTTTCGACACGTGGAACGCTAAAAAGCATAAGATATCGTGTGTTAGCGATTTGCATCTATCGTATAGTCAATCAAAGGAGGCCAACAGCCAATATATAAAATGGGCATCAAAAATAGACAGCAAATTCACTATGACAAGTTAGCACCCTGTTTAGAAGATAAAGTACTAACAACTATACACCCTCGTGTTATTTAACTCAAAATAAGCAACAGTCTAATAAATCGAAGCTGCTTGATAAGTAACGGCAGATCGGTTAAATTTGGTCGCGGCGAACATTTTGAATTTCGAGCAAGATAAGATGATGCAACAATATTTCAAGGATAGATCATTGTTTCTGATCAGTAGGCGAGGCCCTCATGTAGGTTAGTGATAGTCTCATCATTATTGTTGCTTCAATGTGCAGTCGTCACCACAATTCACCCACAGGTTTGAGCAAATTTGCGCGATTGGCCCGATCTGTCACGCGGAATCGAACCGCCATGATGCAAGCCGCCATGTCTCAAGGCCTACCGTCCCCCGGTATTGTGAAACATAGTTCACATCGTCTGCTGTTGCCAAATTCACTGGATTCCAGGCGTGAGAGCGCAAGTCCAACTTCACCACCTTCTCACGGAGGCAGCTTGAAATTGAACGAATCCATACGCTCTGATGCGGAGCGAGGAATGATTGTAAGTTGGTTAATTACGCTAACATGTTGTTAATTTGAATTTGAATTTTTAAACTTTGATTGGTTCATCAGATTTAAATCTCTAATACACGGTTCACGTTACGCACAACCAATGACAATCTAATCTATCGGAAGTTAACCAGTTTCGCCTCTGAATCCCGTAACACGAAAGTGCGCCATTTGTTCGGACGTACTTTCGGGAACATGACAAGTATTCACGTACGCTCATCGCCTTTAGGGGAATTTTCTAAACACATTGAAAAGCTTTCGTGTGAGGTGTTAAACTTATCTAAATTTTTAGGTGATTTTGTGTCATCCGTTCCCGCTCGCATCAACCTCGCCAAATCACACATATTTTGATAGCTGATGATATCTTCTATCTGTTTTGTTACTCGGACTGATGTTTCCTGATTCTTCGAAAGCAGAATACTTCCAGTTATATGACCTTATGTCGCTTCCTGTTTTCTGTTGTTCCTGCAGGCCAGGTGAAGCTGTTGATTCTATAGGTTCTGACTGTTGCTTTTTGCTCTGACTGATCGAGCTGAAAATTGTTCGCCGATCCAGGGATCGCAATTAGACAGGATACCGCTGATTTGTTTGTTGAGTCAGTTGGCATGTTGATCATTCCGGACCCCAATTTTACCTACATTTTAGCATTAAGTTTGAAATATTTGATGAATATGCCAGTTAGCCAAGCTTCTCAGTATGTTACATGCAGTTAATTAAGGTTAGACCGGTGAGTTTATTGTGTGACCTACACAAACAAACTCCTCAAAATTCATTTTCTTCCTGGAAAACATATTTTCAGAATGCTTTTCGAGGGTTTATGATGTAAACTTCAAACTTTTTACAACACGGAAATATTATGTTATAAATGAAAATGTGAAAACTCTGTAGAATATGTCTACAATATCTCATGTACGTGTGTGTCCATTGAATTGTGCTGCAAAGAGTGCTATTCACGAATATTACACAAAACAGTTGAGGTAGGCTGAGAAAATGATAGCACGCATGGCGGAAAATTTGCACTGGCGAGCAAAAACATTGCTCTACAAAAAATAAGGTTAGTCAGCGTGTCACTTGAAGAAAATGGCTTTGTGGGTGTCCTTCGGCAGCCACAGATTTATAAGCGAGAAAAATCTCACTCGGAGATGATGACGTGGATAATCGAATAAATTCAGAGTTTTGATTTGCTCATTGTGTATGTTTCCGGTTGAGTTCGAAGACAAGTTTGGTAGCTCGAAGCTCTATTCTTTGCAAAGTCGCGACATCTTTTCTAAGCCATGGCAACCATGCATGAACTGCATATTCCATCGTTTTTGCCACTTCAAATCATTTCCTGTTATCTCAGTTTTATTCTGCAGGACATCGTTTCATTGATTTAAAATAATTCTATTTCAAATAAAATCGATCTAATATTGATTTTTTCTGGTTGAAATTGAGAAACGTTAATCCTAAAGGCTTTTCGTGAAGAATCACTCATTCATGAATGCCACTTGCAATTGATAATGGATTCATACTACAACTAGTCAAAAATTAAATTACACTGGGTCAGGATTTACGTCCCAACAATTAGCAAAATTTAGCGACAAATTAATTTAACGGTTCGCATAACAATAATTGTTCGTGTTTCGTTGAAATAGCACTTGATGAATAAAAGCTCGTGAAACTTGTTTGCGGATAATTATTGATGAATAATTTAGGTAATTCGCCCATTTTCGAGTGAATGTTGTTTTCTCAGCTGGAACGCAGTGTGTGGAAAGTTTGTTCGACATTTTGCCGACATTTACACACGGATGCTGAACTCCGTTTGATGTCTCGATATATGTCATAGAAACGTGTCAATACAAGCGAGATAAATTCATCCGTCGAAAGCTCTCCACCCCTCTACACTTACCATCAGTTTTGTACGGAGTAGTTAAGGATATTACTTATGAAACATTCCGGTTCTTATAAGAACAAACCTTAATGATTTCTAGATTCAAGATTTCAAGATTCAAGAATTTATGGTCACAAAAAGCACATAGCTTGACACTTACCTTAGCATAGTAAATAATCGTTCAGGAAAAAGGTATAAAATAAACATGTAATGTCGAGTGTAGTCCAGTTGAATACATACCATGAGCAGGTGTCGTTAAATCGTTATGTAACAAATAAGTATCCGAATTTCGAATGATCGTTTCGACGCTGGGAGCGATGACAAGAGTTTCGGGGAGGGCATTCCAAAGGAAAAAGACACGTACACAGTAAAAATATCGGCGACAGCTGATACGGGAGTGGGGGATTGGTAGTGTCACTTAGTGGCTACGTGTATGTTGTTATTCACGGTAAAGGGTGGTACGTTTGTATTTGTACCGCCGAAGCGAGTTCTGTAGTGTGATGTATATATACCCAAAAGAATGAGGAATAATATTTGACCAGTGAATTTTGTAATGTAGGGCTGTCGTTTAAAAACCACTTTGTAAAGATTATGGTGATATAAGTAGTATCTTCTTATTGTATTTGTACATTATTTGAAGTGACAACGAAAACAAGAGCATGTTAATACTAACGTTTGAACCCACAGTAAAATAGATAACTAAAACCAAACAAAAATCATTACCATATACGTGCATTCCCATCACACACAGCCGACAACCAGTTTCGTGCTGTTTGCACTCATCGGGCAGTGAGAGTATGATTCGGTTCAGTATGCCTTGAAATGTGAACTTAGTTTACCTCATGGTAATAGTTGGAATCGTTGTGAAGCACAGGTTTTTCCAGTCAGCGAAATTGAGTAGATTGAAAGGCCTTAATCTTAGTGAAACCGCTATTACAGTGTGATTGCCTATCAGAAAAAAGGAATTAGATTTAAATATGGGTTCAAACC
The DNA here is from genome assembly GCA_013407085.1 of Atriophallophorus winterbourni. NCBI lineage: Eukaryota > Metazoa > Platyhelminthes > Trematoda > Plagiorchiida > Microphallidae > Atriophallophorus > Atriophallophorus winterbourni. The sequence continues at coordinate 14,226 of JACCGJ010020763.1, forward strand.
AGTCTACATGAGTGGGGGCTCATGAGATTGAACAGCTTAGTCGTACCAAACTGAGACAACAGTGGTATACAAGCGCAACTTGTTTACTACTCTTTAATATTTTAAGCGCATGGGGATTCTAATCCTACTGTCCCTACCTGATTAGTGCAAACAGCACGAAACCTCTAGTGGGGCGTGTGTTGGAAATGCATGCAAATGAGCATTTTCATTCATGGACATGGGTTCAAACCCAGTCTACATGAGTGGGGGGCTCATGAGATTGAACAGGTTAGTTGTACCAACCTTACTCAACACTGACATACAAGCGCTACTTGTTTACCATTCTTCCACTTTTTCAAGCGATTGCGAATTCTGATCCTACTGTCCCTACCTGATGAGTGCAAGCAGGACGAAAACGATCGTGGAGTGTGTGAGTGATGGAGATGCATGCAAATGAGCATTTTTATAAGTTATTTATTTCGACAACAAAGGAAGTTCCACCTGAGATCCGTCTCATGATACACGCGTATTATTCTCTTCCAAGCCGAACAACAGTGATATGACGTATATTATGGCAGATGATATAAATTCATTAAAAAACCATATAATATTACTCGTTTAATATACAATATACACAATTATTTTCATCAAGCGAATGCAGATGCTGATCATACTGTCTCTACCTGATGAGTGCAAACGGCACAAAACTGGTCGTGATGTGTGATGGAAATCCATGCAAATGAACTTTTCCGGATGTATCATCTACTTTCTTCACTTTATTTTGATCCCCCTCCTTATAATTAACGGGACTTCATTTACCAACTACTTTTCAAAACAGACCAGCGCATCGTGGCTAGACCTGGTACCACCTTACAAGCAAGAAACCCCCAAGACTCCTCCACATATTATCTTGCACTACGTCGCGTTCAAAACCACGTGGGATTGGATCATCCTCTTCCTGACCGGTTACACTGCCGTCATGGTTCCGTTTAACGCCGCATTCAAAAGCAAAACCATGGACGACGTTAGCTTCTTGGTGGTTGACAGTATTGTGGATGTGATTTTTTTCATCGATATTGTGCTAAATTTTCACACCACCTTTGTGGGTCCCAACGGAGAAGTCATCTCCGACGCGACAATCATCCGCATTAATTATTTGAAAGGATGGTTCATTGTGGATTTGCTCTCGTGTTTACCGTATGACGTGTTCAACGCCTTCCAACCAGAAGCCACTCAGGTAGGACCGTGTTGATTGGTTCCTTTGAATTTCAAATGCAAGTTATATTTTGAAAATGGTTGCTTAATCATGACTTGTGTGAATGATTTTCCTCACACTTCAAGCTGTTTCTCAATACACAAATGAAAGCAAATCTGAAAGATGCAGAAAGATATCGATGAAAAATAAGTTAAGTGTTTGAACCGAATTACGTCAGATTTTTTTCTGTTTACATCTATTAATTCCAATGTACTTTGTCCTCTGGTTGGGAAAATCATGTTTTTTGCAAACGCTGCTACTCAACCGTATAATGTCTGATCGATATTGTGTGTAATTTAACCACAATGAGAAACACTACGCACAGAAGGTAAGCTAATGATAAGAAGTGGAAACTCGAAGTTTGAATTATTCAGAATGTACTGATGGTGTTGACGTCAGGTTGTAATGTGGTCTCATTCAAAGTGATAATATTTCCTTTGTGCAGGCGGGCTTATATCACATTTAAGCGCGTGGGGGAAATAGAAGCCGTCAGGTCATTTTCGATCAACAAGTGGCAGGTGGCGAACTTCTGGCCAATTATCACATTTCAGGTCAACGGTCCAACAATAACAACGTTGCACGTACGCACAACGAATGTGTCTCGAGCCAGTCCTGAGGTCAACCTGCCCAACGCTAATCGAGTTCACCCACGATTCCCACAACACAAGAATAGCCAGTCGGTCAAATGCGTTTATTACGCACAAGACATCTATCAGAACACACGCCTACTTTATATAGGCAAAACAAACTGTCTATTCCGGTTGTCACTTCCATCTGATTTGGCAGTCGATTACATGCCCAAACAGTACAATTCAAGCCCTTGCCCACAGGACCCGTTTGACCGACGTTGACGAATTCCATATCGTTCGTGCAAGGAAATGTGAGTGCAATCGGTTAGGGTAGTTTTTGGGAAACGTTTCACTTCTGACACAGAAGCTTCGTCAGACCAAGGGTGATAGTCAGGACAGGGATCATGATTAAGTAGTAGTCAACCCACCACCACTTATTTGACCTTACCGCTAAACAGCCTATAGTACGCCTACTTTGTGTCACGTCTCGTGGGAATGACCGGGATCAGTGGTCCATATATTGAGACGCGGTATTATACCATATAGCGAAAGCCTAAATGCGGAGGCGGTCGAAATTGCCAAGGTAGGTCGACTGGTGGATGGGCAGAAATCTCCACAATCTTGCGCTCGGCACTGATGCGAAAGTAAATAGTTTTTATCCACCTTATACCTACGAGTTAATTAGATTGTTGGTTATTTTCAAAAATAGCCTTAGCCCCGTTAGTTATGTACTTTTACGTATGTGGGCCGCTGTGTCAACTGACCCTGACCGTGTTCACTTGTATTAGATTGATGTGGATACAAACAGTAGAAAATTCGACCACTGATCCTGGTCATTCCCACGAGACGTGACACATCGTAGGCGTATTATACGCTGTTAAGCGGTAAGGTCAAATAAGTGGCGGTGGGTTGACTACTACGTAATCATGTTCCCTGTCGTGACTATCCCTCTTGTTCTGACGAAGCTTCTGTGTCAGAAGTTAAACGTTACGCAAAAATTACTCTAACCGATTGCACTCAAATTTCCTTGCATTATGAATACACGATCGGTCCCAAACATATTCCAATCGATTGCATATCGTTCGATTGTGGCTGTCCATTTTCTCATACTTCCGAAGATGTTGTCGCTCGAATTATTCTAATGCAATCTTTCTGAAACCCGAAATATTACGAGTTCGCAATTGCCGTCGTAGAACGTTTCGGCGCTTCATGATCCTGTGTTGTGCCTGTGGGTAGTGTTCCGCATATCATTCGAAAGCACGTAATTAGCGCTCAACGCCAATGCACTTCGCACATTCACAATATCACGGGAATCCTGCTATCTACTGTAGCAACCTACAGTCGGTAATGCGCTGAAAATTGAAAGGATTATCTGCGGAATGACTATGTCACGGAATCGTTTTAGCTTTTAACTTCTAAGCAAATTGTTGATGGTTTTGACTGTTTAGATAGGATAACAGCTTGTGGGTGGGCCTAAGTGGTATTCAACAAGAAAAATCGACGAGCCATCAGTAATAGCAATCTTAGAATCAATAGCACAACCAGACGAGTATAAAGTTGGACATTGTTATCAAGGACAAAACACCTAACACCTCGTCGCATTCAACAAAGCCGATTATAATTGTGATCGCAATAAAAATCGAAATGTCCAATCATCATTTACGTTATTAATAACACGTGACACGACCGATATATCCATTTTTATTCTTTACCTGCATCCTTTATCGATCGTTCACCTAATCCCCTTTGAAGAGTACCATCAGCTCGCTTTTCGGTGCGCTCAAAGTAGTTCGCCTTCTACGGATCGGCCGAGTCACACGGAAACTAGATCAATATTTGGAATACATGGCTGCCAGTCTACTCTTGATGATCGCTGGTTTTGTACTGCTCGCTCATTGGTTGGCTTGCGTTTGGTATAGCGTAGGTCATGCCGATTTGAAGAATGGCGTATACTACGGCTGGATACCGAGACTGATGAATGATATCAACCAATCGAAAGGGTCGCCAGCAAATTGGACAAGCGCCGTAAGTCATTCTCGAAAGAACTATCTTTTGTTCAATTTCTCTCGGTATATGACACGCAATGTCCGACTGGGATGGAAATGATGTGACAATTCATTTCACCTTGGCAACCTGGGTGATTACCGGGACGGCATACTTGTGAAGGGCATAATTCATACATAGGCAATCAATAGATGTCGATAGAGGCGCCATGATTATATAATTTGTTAAACTTATCGAATCGGGTTAAAATTCTTGCCATTTTTAGAAAATAGGTAGTTCGTAAGTCAGCCAAATTGGTAGATGGTATTTTTGTAAGAGGTCATTTCAATTCTGATGACAGATTAAATGGAATGACAATGTTGTTATACTGGATGCTCAAAATGGACATTACACTGTGTAATTAAGTCGCTACAAAGTGGAAATCGATCATTTGTGAGTAAATAGAAATACCATAGCTGGCTGTTGACTACTCCATCTGAAAGAAAAGCAAAGGGTTATTTTCGAAAGATAAATCGATTGAAAATATATTTTAGTGCACACATTCTCATCCATTATGCAACACAAACCGTTTTCTAGAAGATTGCCGTGATCATGAAACAGATGTATTGTTTGTGTTGTTGACCCTCCTCGTCCGATGTCGACCACGGAAGTACATCACAATGGCATGAATTTTCATGTTCTACAGATTTTTGAGTTGCATAGTAGTAAATAAAAGTTACACATGTATGCCACTGTTAAATGGGGTTTTTACAAAGAAGCACGATGTTCAAACACAGAATCAAAAAGTGATTCTCGGTAAAGCACTTAAAGTACTTATAAACGACCAATATATTTGTGTGTTCACCCCCGTCCCTTACACAACACTATATGTTTCTGGTTGTTCGCCGTCATCAAGTGAAGACAACAAGATCAGGTTCAGTGAACCATGAAACAGCGCTATAGTGGTAAACAAAAGGTATACTTGTATGCCACTGTTAAATAGGAATTCTTACAAAGAACCACGATGTTCAAATACAAAATAATAAAGTGATTCCTGGCTAAGCGCTTCAGGTTCTTTGTGAGAACCCTATTCAACAATGGTGTACACGTATACCTTTGATAGATCAATGGAATTTCAATGTTCGGCTACAACTTTGAAGCGTCTAGAGCGTTTGATGTTTCTTGATATACGTTGGCATGAACGCTATCGCCTCAGTTTTTTGTTTCAAAGGACAAATCCTGGTTTTAAATTGCCGTAAACCGGTTTAAGAATGCAATGAATGTCATCCTTCAAATGTTTATTAATACAGGCACCACTTTATCGTTCTTACCTTAGCTTCTCTAAACAAATCACAAATAACATATTTAAAATAAAGTTTGTCGCGACATGCATACAGCCACTCAGCGACATTACACACTCACGATTAGCTGTTTCCGTTGCTTTCATTCAGTACCTGTTTATTTTTTATTGGAATCCGGAACCGGAATTTATTGTTACAGCTTTCATTCGAAATTCGGACAAATTTTTGTTGCATAATCATTTGACCGCACCTGCGTATTACTCATCCAGTGTAATTATTCAATTCAATTCAATTCAATTCGATTCAATTCAATTATAATGGTCTAAAAAGCATATAGCTTAACAAAAACCACAGAATAATATGAGAATTACGAATAACATGGGTAGAAAAACGGGATTTGTTTGCTTACTGAGCAGTTCAGGAATCAAGTAAAAATCCATAGGACGGAAACTGTTTTTAAAGTTCAAAGCTTTTATGGTGTAAAATATATAGGTTCAATGTTTGGGTTGGCTGACATGAAGTTGTCCAAATTCGATTTGAATATATCCAAGTTGGGTGAATTTGCAACATTACAGGGTAGGGAGTTCCAGGTAAAGCATACACGTACAGAATAAAAATACCTTCGACAGTTTAGCTAGAGTCTAGAATAAGTATTGTATAGTTGTGACTCCGGCTGGTTCTGGGTGATAGTCGTGTGAATAGTTTATTTAGGGGATGGTTGGGGGTAGGCAATATATTGAACATAGGAATCAAATCACCTATAAGACGGCGGTACCGAGAGTCGAAGAGATTAAGACTTGCAATATGATATTCGTATTGTTTGTGCTTCAAACCGCGTACGAGCTTGGCGGTCCGATGATATATTCTCTGCAAGAGGCTGATGTCCTTCTGTAGCCAGGGTGACCAAGCCCGAACCGCATACTAAACGATTGGCCTCAAGTACGTATTAATTATTCCATGAACAGTTTGCTTCGTGAAACTCCCGAACACGCGTTTTAGCAGAAGCAGTACTTTTCATAGACAGCTGTGGCGTTGTGACGGTTTCAAAGAGCTGCTCACACACACACCTAAGTCATCTGGACTCTACTTGGCATTACATGATTATGAGTTATTTCTTATTCACGGACGAATATTTGCCATGTAATGGAAATTTTGAAGCTAATCCCTCATATCATCAAAATTTTTTGTTTATTAAAATTCAAGGTGCGATTTTCTAACAAAATGACCTATTCGTAACTATTCCTGCAATCTCTTGTTATCACCAGCAGACCCCGCTCCCAAGAACCATGACCTATGTGACCTCGTTGTACTTCACTCTGTCCCTCATCACAAGCATCGGTTTCGGAAACGTTTCAGCGACCACGTTCGGTGAAAAGTTGGTCTCGGTGGTATTTATGCTCATTGGAGGTGAGTTCTGATTGGCTGCATCAAAATCGATATCCACGAGTCATGTATTGGATATCTTACCCAAATGTGAACCGTAAGGTTCACTGACGTTTGGCGAAAGCATAAATAGGTAACTCAGACATGGAAGCTATTTGTTACATAGTATGAAATATGATCTAGCAAATGATGTTTTCGTAAACTTTGAGTTCGTTAAATGTGAATACGATCGGATTGTTATTTAGAGGTTTTACGAGGGCTGGAATAAGCGATCGTTAAATTGACGTTCATAGTTTTTGCTATATTACATCAACTTAAGGTGATGATATGGTTCGGGCAATTTCCCGAAATCTGCATACACGGTGATATTCGAATCTGGATTGTCTGGTCGTAAGTACTGTGCAAGAAGAATGAGAGTGATGCTGTTTTACGAGAAATCATCGAAATTTGCTGTAAAACTAAAACAGAGACTTGATACGACCGGTTTCATTTGCTCTCATGAGGTAGGAACAGTAGGATCAGGAAACCCATGCACTTGAAACAGTGGAAGAATTGAAAGCAAGTTTCGCCGGTATCTCACTGTTGGATAAGGTTGGTGCGACCAACTTGTTCAATCACGTGAGCCCACACTCACGTAGACTGGGTCTAAACACATAATCCTGAACAAAAGTGCTAATGTGCGTGTATGTTTAACGCACACTACACGACCGGTTTCGTGCTATTTGCACTCACCAGCGCATTCGGATACGAATCTGACTGTCCGTACCTGATGAGAGCAAACAGCACAAAACCGGTCGTGGGGTGTGTGTGTGTGTGTGATGGAAATGCATGCAAATGATCATTTTTGTTTAGATATGAACTTGTTTGCCAATTGTGGATAAGGTTGACGCGATCGAGGTTATGAACCACATATCCCCACCCATATGTGGATAGGTTTAAACTTATGAGCTTGAAACAAAATTGGGTATTTTGTTTGAAAAGTTGATGTAATAATTCGTGAGGAAATGGCGCATCGAAATTTCTCGTATCGGTGCGGGGACAAAATTAAGTTCGAATGAAAATTTTCAGGATTTTCCCATTAAAGGTACGCTTGACAACTTGTATATAATGATTATTTGTAAATCCTTGCGTTTTTCGATTGACATACACTCTCATTGTTAAGCGGTACATTCCATGATAGTTCAAACAGAATAATTATTTTCAATCAAAACACACATCGCTTTTTCCTCGAAACTTTTCTCTCCGGAAAATCAAAGCTGAACGCATGTCCAGCCATACAACAGATGACATTCACCAAACGAAGACTTTGATCTCATCCAAAGGCCAATGTGCCTAACAAAGCCTCGGGCCTACTAATTCGAACAACATATAGCTGATGTTTATAATAAACGGTTTTCCTCTATGCATGTTTAACTGTTGAGGAGATTTGTAAACCTGCATATAAATTATCAGTGCATGAGCTCACTGGGGGTGTTTATATCTTAGACAATGACGATCATGATAGAGACGGCCGCATCGATCGCTACAAGGTCAAAGTCCATTCTTACACATTCCTGCCACTCGAACCGTATGTTCTAGATGACCTCTGAAGAAGATAAGCGAATCCCTTGGTTAGACGGGCAAGGATGTTTGCGTTTTTGATCAATAATTCACAAGAGGTTGCACTTCGTACTGACCAATTGATTTTTATCGGGAGGTTTTTTCAAAATCCGGTATTGAGAGAAATTTACCAAATTTCCGTACAAATGCAGTGTTTTATCTTGCGAATAAACAGACTTGGCAAAGTCATACCTCAAGCTTCGTTCCTAATTTGGTGTATTGCGAATCCACACTAAGACCTAGGTTGTGTGTTGTTTTTTATGAATACTTTGAGTACATATTTAACTGTACTTATGGTATTTGGATAATATTGTGTTTCAACTTATATATTACTCCCTTTTTTCAGCGTTCGGTTATGCCACAATATTCGGAAACGTCACCACGATATTCCAAGGCATGTATGCGACCCGATCACGATATCACGATATGATGGGCTCGGTGAAAGATTTTATAAAGACCCACAGCGTTCCCAAGGACCTAGCAGAACGGGTAATTGATTATGTCACATCAACCTGGGCCATCACAAAAGGAATCGACACTGCAAAGGTATGGTTTTCTAATGGCTAACTTTGGTAGTCCCAAAACACAGAGACAGGATTTTATATAATCTCAGCTAAAATATAAATAGTAATATTTACATGATTGATTATGTACAGTAATGTGATCGACTATTTATCCGCGCGTGCAAGTTTAAGCTTGTTTTAAAATTGTCGCTTCTACATGACCTTGAGCAATAGTTCGAAAAATGAACTGGACGAAAGGATTACAATATGAACATGACATTGACCATTTTATGTTTTGTCTCGAGAATATTTTCTTGCTATCAGATGGAATATGCTTGTACACATTCTAAATACCTTTGGTACACTTCAAGTTGCATGCTTGTCACAATTTATTTGACCGGGAAGCGCATTTAGTTGGTCGTGTATGGAGATGTGTTATTTCCTTTAAAACATTTACCTGATTTACAAGATGTGAACTTGTCAGCCATTTTTGGATAATGCTGGCACAACCAGCTTGTTCAACGACATGTACCTACACACAATGGAATGGGTAAAACCATGTGCTTGAGCAAATAATCAACTATTATTTTCATTTCCTACACATCACAACCAGTTTAGTGCTGTTTTAACCCATCCTACTTTCCATACCCGATGATTGTAAACAGCTCGAACACGGTCGTGGAGTTTTTGCTTGATTGAAACGCACGCAAATGCAGATTAAAACTACAGAAACTTTACTGGTGAAATTATAATTATATCAGGATTCATAATGACTTAAACTAAGTACATCCTCTAATTTATCAATGAATACATCTCTCACGAACCATTTAGAGAAACTGCAATACATTACTTTTGATTTTTATACAAGGGAAACCTCATGGTTAAAATTCAGCTCATATTTGAATAATGTTTTCACACCAACAGGCTCATGCAGGAGAATAAAATTTCTAAACTTGAATGCGTGATATACTTGTTAGTACTGACAAGCCAGTAATTCTCCGAGTTAAGTTCATTAACTTTCCAGTATTTATACTCTCTCCAAAACAATGATTTTATTTCCTCACTTTCCTTAAAAGCCTACCCCCGTTAAATCAACAGGAAGCTTAATGTTTCCAAGTTACACCTGTATCAGAGAAAAATGTGACTTTTCGTTTAATCAAATTGGTTTGAGTGTGAACCTTACAACTATACTATCACAATTACACTCTCATTTGAGCTCACTAGATAATGGCTGAATTTCCAAGGTTGCGGAGTTCAAAGATACGTACTGCGCGTAATTAACTAATTACCCGCCCCTTCCACGTATCTCTATAAAATATAGGCATGTATAGATTCAGACCTCTCCGTGTCGGGTGGCACATGAGGCGAAGACAACTTCACGCCAGTGGTTCCGGTCTGTCGCTGCTTCCGTTACCGTCTGCACCGTGAATCCTTGTGCATGTAGTTCGCGTTCCAACGTTCTGCGCCAAGTTTTCTTGGGCCGTCCCCTTTTTCGTTTACCTTGCTGATGCCAGTGCATGGCTACCTTCGTATGCGAACTGGGATCCATCCTGCAGACATGACCGAACCACGGATCTGTTGTCATCGTTTCCCTAGCAATGTAGGTTTTACGGGATAGGGTTGCTAGCCCTAAGCCCAACCCTCCTCCTTTCTCAGACGGGCTTGGGACCGTCCTTGGCGGAGTTATGTATAGATTAGTAGATATAAATCAGTAGTCACCGACACATATGAAATATTCGGTTTACTGACACTTAGTCGTCAGACACTTAATCTTCAGACACTTAATCGCCGACACAAATAATGTCCCTCGAACTTTGCTACTTGTACCATATTCAAGAGTCATTGTACACATTTAAATATCTTCTTATCTTAAATCTTACGTTAAATACATTTCCTGGGGATTAAGTGATTGGGAATAAGTGACTGGGGATTATAATAACCTATAACTTCTGTTAACAATTTTAACGTCCCCAAATCGCCGCTGTTGGCTATATTTATGATGTGAAAAGCCACAAATTATGAAAGGATAATTTCTCTCATCTCGGGAAAGTTCTTAAGGTGATTTCGGTGTGCTTTGGTTGTGGTAAGAAGTTCCTTAGGAGGATGCTTTATGTGAACAACATGGTAATGTTTACATTTGTTTATGTGGATGCAATTGTTGTGGATTGCTATTGATGTCGGGTGCTGGATGTACACTATACGGCGTCATGCGTTCGTAAATTGACACCCGCATGCATATTATAGGCAGCCCAGTAGGAAGGCGAAGCTCAGGTATAGTGGAATGATAATTAGTCGCATTCGGATCCTGATCTTACTATCCCTGCCTGATGTGTGCAAATAGCACGAAACCGTTGTGGGGTGTGTTTGACAGAAATGCGTGCAAAGGAGCTTTTTTGTTCATGGACATGGGATAAAACCCAGTTTACATGAGTGTGGGCTCATGTAATTGAACAAGTTGGTCGTACCAACCTTACCCAACAGTGGTATACAATTGAAAAGTTTCACACTGTTTGCACTTGTGAGTTGATGACAGCATGAATACTTGCCATGAGCTTTATGCATGCGAACATTCCCCAGTTCTTCTAGTTCAGTAAAAACAATAAACACTTCTAATTAACATTTGTAAACTACTATGGCTGTGACCTTGAAATCAAATTGGTAAGCTTTTAATTCGTTTTGGTACAAAACTAAAAAAAATTCAGCTAATCCGTAAATTTGGGAAACGTTGTTGCATTAGCTTGAAGTTCGTTTTCAATCTATAACTTTGACTAAAAGTTCTTTAACCGACAGACGGTACATATGTTTTAATTCATCCATGCAATTGATTTTTTCAGCATAACAAATCTGAAACATTAAAAATCTTCATAAAAATGAACCTACAACTGAGTTTAGAATGGGCGGGTTAACGTGTTGCGTTGCTTGGTAACCACCGAGAATTGGAAGCAATTTGCAAAAATTTTAAGAAATGACTCAACACCGTTTTATACGATGACAGAATTTTATCATGTTACTAGGGCAATACATGCCAAAGCTTTATATGTTCTGATGGCAATATCTTAGTCGATTCTAAGTCACCTTGCTAATTTATCTTCACACTTTATTCTGTATTGAAACTCGGTTTTGAATTCTATATTTTTGGTTCTTTCGTATACGCGAGTTAGGATATTCAGGTTAAATTTAGCGACATTTTTTATAAAGTTGCGCTTGTATGACTCTGCTGGATAAGTTAGGTGCGATGAGCTGGTTTATTGAGCTGAAATGAGCATTTTATTCGTGATCCTATGTTTCAAAACCTTTCTACATGTTTTTGGACACTTGTGATTGAACAGGTTGATCAAACCAACCTTACCCAACAGTGGCATACAAGCGCAACTTGTTTACCATTCTTCCACTGTTTCAAGCGTATACGGATCCTGGTCTAACTGTCCCTACCTGATGAGTGCAAGCAGCACGAATCCGGTCGTGGGGTGTGTTTGATGGAAATGCATGAAAATGAGCTTTTATATATCATATCAACTTTCAAATTTCACAACAGAAGATTAAACACCGTTCGCGCACATCAATAATTGCCCAATCGAATTTATCCTATTCCGTTCACCTAGGTCTTAAACTACTGTCCGAAGGACATGAAAGCAGACTTGTGCATTCATTTGAACCGGATGGTTTTCAACGAGCATCCAGCATTCCGATTGGCTAGCGATGGATGTCTTCGCGCGTTGGCTGTGAACTTCACCACGATCCATACCGCGCCCGGTGATCTGATATTTCATCAAGGGGAGAGTATCGATCAGTTGTGTTTCGTGGTGGCCGGATCGTTGGAAGTGATTCAAGATGAGGAAATTGTGGCGTTTCTGGGTATGTTCACGCGGATGATGTACGCAATTTTATCAAAGATAGATAAAAGGGTTTTTTCGAATTTGAATGAAATCGATGCTGTCAATCCGTTTCGGCCGATATGACTTACAATAATGTCGGATACAACGATAGATTGTTTGAAAGAACGAATAAAACCGCTCAAATGAACCTTCACAAGCCATCGAGTTACACCTTAATACTGTACAGTCAAAGCTGTTAATTGGGCAAATTCGCTACTATGGCACTCCCGGGATTAGACCACTTTTTCTCGGTTCTGACAAAATTCAATGCCACTAATGAGCGATTGTTTAAAGACAAGAGTTGTTAAATTCCGCGCAGTGTTTGATTATTACAATCAAGTTCCAACGGTGAAGCAACGAACTACAGCCTAGCTGCGCGTAACGTAACTCAATAAGCGCGTGCATAGTCAGGTTCCGTCACGGTCAAACACAAGATGCTTCCTCCCGACGCCTGGAACCACATGTCAATCACAACAGACACAGCTCAAACGATTAAGACACGCACATGCAAAACAGTGACATTATTTTTATAAAAAAGGCCAATAATGTCAGCTCAAAAACGCAAGCGAACGGACTTTACGCTGAATGAGAAAAAGCAGATAATAGATGTCGCGTAGAAGAAGCCGAATCATTCCAAGTTGACCAGAAAGAGTAGCAAAAATTGTGAAATTCGAAGTTAATCCTTTCTCTCCGAGAAAAAAGTTTTTGATGCGACACGCAAACGACCACCCTAGAGCGTGACCTTGATGCAACTGCCTTCGGCTAGCTTAAGCATTACAGCGCCGAGAAATCAGTACAAGTATCAAACATGTTCAGATATATTTCATTCAAGGGTTTTAATTAAGAGGAATAATTTACGAGAAAGTATGTGGTATGATATGGTACCGCTAGGAGAGAAATGGTTAAGAGAGCCACTGTGAAAGGTATTCTCTGCAAGAAGTATTCAACCGAGGCTGCAGTAACAGCTAGAGTGTCATGAACACGACTGAAGTTGACGCAGGCCCACAAACCAAAGGTTGACGAGGGTGTTTATGTACGGATAAAGACAAACACTGTGCTATAGTGCACTTTACAGAATATGACTTTGCAGGCACTGTGTGTAAAGCGTCATCCATAATCTAGGAAAGAGAATATGTTGCTCTTAGCTTTAGAACGTAGATCATGCCGAGAACGTGCCACTGACGCGGATTGGCCGAGTAGTGCCTATTGCTGTGAGCGCTGCAGAAAAGTTCGTTCCTCCCGAATCGGACTGTTCAGTTATTTAAAATGCTGCGGGGGCACTAATAATCAAGAATTTTGATTTTTGACAATGAATCTTATGTTACTAGGTGAGTTTGATGATCGTGACATGAATAGTTTGTTTAGTGATTTCGGCTTGTCCTGACCGATCGGGGCTTAGCTTACCTCGGTTCCAATTGCGTTGTCTAATGAGTGACTGTGGATGCTTGATAGTTCATGGGATCTAAAAAGAGCAAAAGGAATTGATTGCAGCCGTGCTATTTTCTTGTCTATTTCCTCAACCTTCGTTAGTTTTGTACGCCTATTGTGCTTATATGACGTCTTCAGAATTAAGTCCTTAATTTTCAAATGGAATGTTAAAAATATCATTGTCAAATCTCTGGACAGGAAAAATTGGCGCCATTCCCTAATTTTAATAAATGTTGAAAGTGAATTCCATTTCCTCTGATTGTAAGTTTGTTTAAAATGAGATGACGTGTAAATATTAGAAGAAGTAGTGGCGCATATTATCTGAAATGATAATAATTTATGATCGTTATTAGGAAAAAAGGAATTATCTATAAGTTAACTGGGAATATATTAAGTGCCAAGACTAAGTGCAGAAAATTGTCAATTCTATTAGATTCATCAATAAATTGTTGATATCATAGTAATTCTAGTGTTCTGATAAAGGATGCATAGCAGCTGATGTGTAGGTTATGTTGCAAGTTCAACTTTGGCAATCTGGAGTCACTAGTAATCAGTTTTTACTGTGTGTGTGATGTTGAGAAGCTTCAAAGAACGTATGGAATAATTCGACTATTTAAAATAATAGGTGAAGATATGGGATAATAAATGCAAACTATTAATAGATCTAATGATGGTAGAACTATGCATGTCAACTATAGGCTGTTTAGCGGTAAGGTCAAATAAGTGGCAGTGGTTTGACTACTACTTAATCATGTTACCTGTCCTGACTATCACCCTTGGTCTGACGAAGCTTCTGTGTCAGAAGTGAAACGTTACCCATAAACTACTCTAACCGATTGCACTCGAATTCCTTTGCATTATGCATGTCAAGTTTTCTAGTTTTTGTAGACTAGATGTGATAAAGGTATCGGCTTTAAATCTGGAATGAGCATAGAGAAGAGTATCATCACCGCGTTTCTAAGTCTGATGATTCCTATAAATGAAGTAGTCAGGTACAATTAGTTTTGAGTCTGCTTGGTCCTTGCATTTCCAACCTGTAGTCATAAAAATTTCGTTCACTTAGTTTGGGACGAGAAAAGATTTTAATATTTATATTTTAAATGTGATAGATTTAAAATTATTATTCAGGATACTAGCAGAACTAGGATCAGAAACACAACAACTCGAAGTAGCAAAAAATGTTTATTTATTATTCTTGGAAAAATGGGCATTATCGTAAAAGCCGTACGAGACATCCATTGAGGTGCTTAAGGGTTGACATTGGGTGGTTTTGAATGATGGAATCATAATAGTAAGTTGGCTGGAAGAATTGGGCCAGTGTGTATGGGATTGGTCTATGTTGCATGTCGTCGTAAATAGAAAAGCTGGTTGCTTGTGATGCACATCCACAGATGACATTGACCAAAGAACGCAAACATGAGAACATGTTCCACCAAGTTACCTAGTCAACAGAACACAGCGAAGATCTCAATATTATGGTGCTCACACCCCACACGGATCTTTGTCATTAGATGGAGACAGTAAGATTAGCTTTTGTGAGCCTTGTAACATTGGTAAAGCGGTAAACATAGCTATACTTGTATGCCACTGTTAAATAGGGTTTTTACAAAGAACCACGTTGTTCACATACACAATCACAAATTGATTGCAATATATTTTGATGCTCACATCCCCCGAAATTGCACTTCACTACCGGTTTCTGGCTGTTTGTCGTCATCAGGTGGAGTCAGTAAGATTAGGTTCAGTGAGGCTTGAAACAGTCGTACAGTGGTAAACAAAGTTATACCTGTACCCCGCTGTTACATAGGGTTCGTACAACGAACCACAATCTTCAAATACAGAATCACATAATGATTCGTGGTCAAGCACTCGAAGCGCTTATGGATAACCAAAGTGATGTGTTGCTCACATCCCCTGGTCTTACACACCACTACCGGTTTCTGGCTGTTTCTCGTCATCAGGTGGAGACAGTAAGATCGGTTTCCGTGAGTCTTTTAGTAATATCCAGCGCTCCAAAGTCAAATCTACAGAGCATTGTTGAGAAAAAATTGCAATATTCCTACATTTCACTATTCACTATATCGTAACCAAATTCTTCATCTCACTCACTCTAGTACTTAGAAATCCACTTTACACGTTCCCTCATTGAACTAATAAAATTTAACAGGCATGCAGAATGTCGCTGTATAACATATAAGCAATCATCTCTGCAATATATGATATATAAATACAAATATATACATTTATATATATGCCTTTCCTCCGTTTTGAATATTAACATTCATTTTGATAGGGCGAGGAGATGTTTTCGGTGAACCATTTTGGAAAGATCCAAATCGCATGAGCCATTCAGCAGCCACCGTACGAGCACTGACCTACTGTGATCTGCACTGCATCAAGAAAGACAATCTTCTTCAAGTTTTGAATTTTTACTCCGCCTTTGCGAATAGTTTTGCTCGAAATTTAGTTCTGACCTACGATTTGAAAACACGGGTGAGTTTGGATTTTTGATATTATGCTACTTATTATATTACAGTAGTTGAGAAATTCGAAGAAACAAGTAACTGAGGTTTGGCATTTGTGCCATAAGGAACCTCAATTAGTATTGAGTTGTTTTAACGAAACAGGTTATTGAGAAGTATTCTGAATCACCTATTATTGTCCATTAATTTTTATATTACATTGTAATGATAATCATTCGGAATTACGTTTGTATGTTTGATCAAAAGATTAATTGATTTTTGGCGGCTCTGATTCTTTTATCGTTGAATGTGTACAACATTCAATTGGTTGAGGCCTAATTATACGCAATTTGAAATTTACACTGCAGGAAACATACTTCGCTTCATCCCCACTTCTGCATTATTCAGTTCAATCAGTTGGTACAGGACAGTAAATGGCTCTTAAGCCAATGGAGCGTCCAGAAAATTTGTCTGTGGGTAGCTTCAAAGAGGCGCTGCCAAATTTGTTGAATTACATGCGTTCAATATCATTTCTAAACGGTTTTTTGATGCCCGATCATCAAGTATTCTTTTAAACACGTAATTTATCGAATTAAATTGGAATGGGAACATATTTACTAATAACGGAAGTCAGCCATTTTCTTCAAAAACATTTTCACTTTTTTTCAATTCAGAACATGATAATTGTAAACAAAGCTTACTAATGTCTTTGAAATATTCATAAATGTGATCACGACGGGTCATAGTGGAAGCACTGGACTCTATTTACGCTCCCATTGGTGCATATTCTCTGCCTCGAGTGTGACTCGAACCCCTGACCATCATCATTGTAGTCGCACTCTTCACGACCTTGGCTACCGTCTACCATTTGACTGATCGCAATTGAGCGTTCATCAATCTTTTCGGAGACCGACCCATTTGAGTAAGATTGTCTCACCGACCAGTCGTGAAGGAGTCAACAACATCTGTTGTGGTCAGTCAAACGATCTGAGCTCAATTTCAGGTGGACGGTTGCCCAGGTCTTCAGGTGTGGAACTACAATGGTGATGGTCGGGGGTTAGACTCCCAACCGAAGTAGAGGATATACCCTGTGGATAAGCTCAAATAAGCGCGAAACAGTAGTGATCAAATTTATGAATAGTTCAATGGACTTGGTATGTAACAGTTGTCAAAAAACATCACACGCTGAAACGGATCTATTTTTCATGCATTATTGGCCGCGTGACCTTGAGTTGTCATTATGGGAGTAAGACCTTGGATTCTGGGTTTAAAACCAATATGAGGTCGCATATAAGTGTGATTTCTACCTCATAGGCTTGCTTTAGATCATTATTTGTTGGTATAATTTTGACACCTCTAACAATCTGGTACTGCTCAATCTTAGTTTGAAAACCCCGTTTATAAAAACATTGTGGTACATGAAAGGATTTATGCAAATCAAACCAAATGGTGAGTCTATTGTGTATCCCACCTTATGCGTAGCAGCTAGCTTAAATTGGCACACCCCGTGGTTTTTAGGTCATTAAAAAATCGACTGCGAATTATTGAAACGAAGCGTCTGGTCAGCTGTGGAAGCTAAAAGTTCCATTGAAATAATCAAACAAATTGTTCTAAGTTTATGCTCGAAATGACGTTCGAACAACTAATTAATCGGGCGTTTTCTCTTGAACTCTGTACCATCAGAAATTTACATCAATACGTCTAATGAATTTGAAACAAACCAGGTTCGGAAGTGATTCACTGATTCACCTCTGGATGATACAAATAAAAATATATCAGTGCTCAAATTCTTCCACCTAACATATTCACGAACTACGATCATTTTCACAAAACCGCTTATTGTTTTAACATTCTTAAATATCACAATGTATTTGTAGATACTATAACCGCTTTAACGAAGCAGATATCATCACTTTCAGTCGTACGGTCCTAGTTCAGATCCCACAGTTGCAGATTTCTGCAAATGTGTTTAACTCAGAGCATCATCATACTCATGTGTAAAATGGATACCACTGATATTCGGAAGAAACTAGCCTAAGCCTAGAACCTATTGTACGCTGTGAAGTCATATTTCAGCAGCTATGGGTAGATAGGGGCCTGAAATCATTGCGTCAGTAAATTTCAGTTCAATTATAACATTTCGGTTTCTTCTTTTCATCATTAACCACGTCCCCTCGCGTTTCAAGCATGCACGTAGATTGTGTCTCGCTTCAAACATGAGGTCAACCTGTCCAAATCTAATCGCGTTAACCCACGAATCCTGCAACACAAGAAAAGCCGATTGGTCAAAGGCATTTATTACGCACAAGACAAATAATAAAACATACGCTCATTTTATATGGGCAAACACACAATCACAACGGTGATACTCAACATGTCTGTCTTGGTTGTCGCATCGATCTGATTTTTGAGTCGATTTCGTGCCAACCGGCACAATTCAAGCCCTCGCCACGCGGGGCTCGCTTAACCGACATTGATGAATTGCATATGGTTCGATTGCGGCTGACGTTGTCTATCTATCTCACTTACTGAAATGTTTTCGTTCAAACTGTTCGAATACAATCAATCCGAAACTCGAACCATTATGACTTCGCATTTGTCTTGCACTTGCGTTGCGTCGGAGAGTAGATTTCTGCAAGTCATTCGAAAACTCGTAATCAGCGCTTATTGCTAATGTACTTCGCACGTTTACAATATTATATAAGACGTTTCAGGTCGAAAGAACCCGAGATATGATCCTATGTTCTACAGCGCATCGATATAATATAAATTATATATCTAATAACCACATAAAGTTAATCCGATATCTCTCATAAACAATAACACTTAAATTGTTTGCAGCTCATCTTCCGCAAATTAGCAGATGTCAAACGTGAATACGAGTTGGCTGAGCACCGGAAAAACGAGAATCCCCTTTCCAGCTTGCGCGCTGATCATCCGGTTCGTCGTATGATTCACCGCTTTCGTATGATTGGAGCACATTCACAGTCCCAATCAGATTCCCCTGGAAAAATTATCACGGACGAAGCCAAAGAATCCTCAGGAATTTCCGAATCACTGATAAAGTCAGGTGCCGATCCGACAGTAGGTGAAACTTCACAAGATCCACTTCAACCTAGTATGTCCAAACTAGACGGAATCGCATCTAAATGGAGTCGAAGAATAAGTATGCAGAGATTAGGTCTCGCACAAGATGAGCTCGAAAAACTCACATCGCCGGCAGTGGAAAAGAGCGATTTCAACCGTACTCCCAAGAAATTATCTAGTCACTGGTCAAAACTAACACATCCTTCCACAATTAAAGAAGAACCTGAGAAAGAAATCCTTTCCACACCTAGAAAGATGTCTGAGAAACGCCAAGAATCCTGTGATCAAATTCATTCTTGTCTCTGCGAAAAACGTTTGAAACAGTTGGAAGAATCCAATCAACGTATTTTACAATACGTGGGTCAGGTACAATCGGAAATCAGTCAAAGTTTCCAAGAGTTGTTGAAACGAATCGATCGCGTTGACACACGTTTAGAAGCAGCGCTTAGAAAAACATCTATACGTTCAACCGAGCAGATTGATTCCGTGCGACCTTCGAAACCGTTCCGTCATTTGAGACTTGCTTCACTTAATCGAATATATCCTGTCAATTTTGATCACAACGTCAGAAGTGGAACGCAAACAAAACAACATCCGTTGGGTGACAGGATTTCTCGTTATTACGGACAAAGTTCCAGTGATGTCAGTCACTCTTCATTATCAACCGATACATCATATAACATTACATCGAAAGCTTATAATCAAACCGGTGCAAAATCAATGGACGCAACGCAATTCGAAATTATTCCTACTAAAAACGTTAAAATGAGAATTGCCGATCCACTTTTACAAAAACAATCTTACCAACAATCTCTAGATCTACAAAATGTGCATATATCGTTCAGGGATATTGATTCTGGCAGCGATTCGTCTGGTAAAAACAAACGAGATTCTTGCAGGCCAAATGAATCCTATCTGGCTCCATCATTTTCCACCCGCGATTCCTTTTCTAGGTTGTCTACCAAAAAGGAAATGTCAATCTCAACTCACAAATTCGATCAGAGTGCCGACCTTGAAATTCCAACTATTGATTTAACCAGATCACAAAGACCTGCTTCCGAGTTTCATTGATAAATTTTCTGTATATTTGCGAATGTATTTTATTTTCAAAAACACTACAATTGTTTGGTAAATATTCAGTTCCTGAGTGGAAAAGATTATTTTCTATTAGAATTTTCTTCTATCTACCAGTATTGTTGGGAGTTTTCGGGCCGAAATTCAGATGATTCATTAATTAGTTGAAGAAAGTTTTAAGAAACTGCTGACCTTTAGAAATTATATTATTCAGTTTACACATCTGTCATAAACAATATCTAACTGAATTTAAGTTTGCTCTTAGAATTCAAGTTTTGCAATCCCGTTTTCAAGGTTCAACGAGCAATGAGAAATAACAATAGCGCAGAAAGATATCTACAAAAATATATACCTGTGAATATTCGGAATTGTTACGCGCACAGCTTGCGTAGGTGTTGTTGGTAGCTTCGTCATTATACTAGATGCCATCATTAGCTAAAATTCTTTCGAAGTGCTTTGTAATAAGTATTCGTTGTTCGGTCTAATTCATATTTTGCATTCTTCACAATCGGTTGTTCATTGTTTCACAGGTTGCAGCTAATTAGAGCTGCTGGATAAATGATGTCGTTGCTGAGTATGACGCTTCGACGTATTCTCATATGCAATATGGAAAGCGAATTACATATGTCACAGACATGCGGTGCTAGAGTTCTCAATAAAGTGTATGCTTTCCAACATACAGCCAAGACCTCGGATCTATTGGAATCTTTGAAGTTTAAATAATTCAACAAATGTGAAGCATAAATAAAAACTGTCTATGTGAAAATAATGTCGCATAGTAATATCGAAACAACCGTATGTTATATTTTTAAACAGGTCGATGAACAGTCCGAATGAAAATATTTTTCAGAGCCATGATGTACAAGCCTATTCCGAATCGGGTTAAATATACGTGACCATCAACAGTGGGAAAGATGGTGATGAAACACGACTTGAGATATGCCGTGGCATGCTAAGCAGATGAAAGGCAGAAAAAGTCCAGCTCGTGGCCAACTTATATATAATTTTGGACTTTCGAAGATTAAACGGCAGTTTGCTTTGAGATGAGAATTCGTGCAATTCATTCACTTTGTGACCATGGTATCCTGGCTTGACCAGATCTGAGATGTTATGTATTAAAAAGACATGTTTGTGAACACTTTTACATTGAAATCTTCTATGGAATTCAGATAAAAACAGAAAACTAAAGTGCTTCTTCGGCAATTTTATTCCGAGATTCGATTTACAAGCATATATAGGTTGAAAATGATTGAATCGCTTCTGATCTGCA
Organism: Atriophallophorus winterbourni; assembly: GCA_013407085.1. NCBI lineage: Eukaryota > Metazoa > Platyhelminthes > Trematoda > Plagiorchiida > Microphallidae > Atriophallophorus > Atriophallophorus winterbourni. The sequence continues at coordinate 35,994 of JACCGJ010020763.1, forward strand.
TGGTTTTCCACATCTGCATTATCAAATACAGTTTGTTTTCTGACGACATGTCGTCCAATGAATTTAGGTCGTATATCAACGAAAACAATCATCGAAGATCGAAACTAGTGTCAATATCATTAGCGAACGAAAATTACTTACTGTCGCCTAGTGTTGTTTAATAATTCATGTTGATCAGGGGCAGTAATGATAAAAGCACCGATACATGCCGAACATCTATTGCGATAGGCCATAAATGTTGCTAAGGTAGTCACATATTCTTTCATATATTTCCTTGAAACGCACCAAATTTCAGCAACGATTTAAAGCGAAAGTTTGATAAATGTGGAGATAACATGAAATAATACAGTCTCCTGAATTCGAGACACTCGCTTGACTGCGTAAGATTTGCAGCATAATAATTAGATAATAACGGTTTCTGCGAAATCTGTTTTGATTGAATGACGAAATTCTCTTCCTTCTTAAATGTTGCAATTCTGTACAATGATTGTTCTCTCAAAAACTTTTGTTACGGAAGAGAGCCGGTCAGTGGGACTGCAATTTGTAACACCTTTGCAAACTGATGTTTTTTGTCGAAGTGTCTATTCATTAGTACTGTTCCCTCTTGGGAGAAATGGACAAACATGTGGGATAAATGTCCACATAATTGCGCATGACAGTCTTTGAGATGTAATAGAAACAACTCGTCTGTTTCCGGAGATTTTTGCTGTCAGTATTCACAGGTCTGTAAATAACTGACGAGGCAACCAAGCGTTCAGAATTTCGCTCGGTGAAGCGCTGCAGAGAAGCGCCTACCACGGCTACAATTATTCTTTCTTTCTCCAGTTTGAAAACTTCGATGATCGCAAAGCTAATGATTCGTCTGGCGTGTTTTTATGAAGCATTTCCACCAAACCGAGGTAGAAATAATTGGTGTTTCATCATCAGCCGGGTCAGATGTCATTTGAACTACAATAAAATATAAAACAGTAACGTTGCAATATATGAAAGAACGCTCTTATTTCTCCAACATTAATGTTGTTAAACAGGAAAACGTTATTAAAATTTGTCTAATTAATCTTGCAAACAATCGTGTTATGTGCTCAGCGAATAATCTCCCCGTTGTGGTCAAGAATCGTGTTATGAAACCTTCGTCAGAAATGCAGGAATATAAGTTCTTATGATAGACTGTTCAAGGATACGCCACCCGTAGGCCAGATTTTGTTTTTTAAAGTCTAGCCGACACCATGCTTCGCAAGATTTCTGAATGGACTCCAGGATGCTCAGTAGGACGTAGTGTAATAAAAGGAAAGTCCTTTTTTCGAGGACGTCAGTTTTCATGATGATTTATAGGCCTCTGACAACCAAGTCTAGCTCCTGGACTGCACGCGTGGTGCTGTGTGACCCGGCGGAACTGCTTCTACTGACAGAAGAAATGGCAAAGGCGGGTGACTGGCGCCTCGAAACCAGCATGCTTCGGGCAAGTAGAGCTCGTGAGTTCATGAAGGCGGTCCACCAAGGAGAAGGAAAACCCTTATCTTCAACATTTACTGCCTTGTGGCTACCTCTGATCATGGAAAAGGCTTCAGGAATCAACCTTGATGAAAAGTCCGGACCTGGAGTATTGTTAGGCACTCCGAAGATGTATTCAACTTCGTCCTGGCAACTCCTGCAACGGCATCGTTTTTCAAACATATTAGCCTAGCTAATACTTTGGTTCCAGTGGTGCCCTGGGAACGAGCACTCGCTGCATGAGCTGCAGCCAGTGCGCCGAATTAAACTGTTCTAGCGTACATCTTAAAGCAACAATGGATAGGACACTCCATTTTCCTCGAATCGATAATAACATGGGAAGTAGCAGATACAGGTTGAGGTTATGGCTGATCTAGCGTAGAGCACAGGCCTGGGCTCTCATTGGACGGCTACCGCTCGCCTCAAGCCTGGCAGCCACCAGTTTGTAAGATGCCGTCTCGCCACGGTCTGCTATCCTCTATGGGTTCATGATGATTAGGAATCAACAGACAAGCAAGCTGTATTTCACAGCACCAGCGAAACGTATTACTAAACAACAAAGTTCAGCTTTGAAACCCGAAACCTGGAACGCTCAGTCCGTGCTCTAGGATTTCATGACAACGTCACGAAAATCAGCTGTGATTAACAACGAGGAAAAAGCTCAATGTCGACGTGGCTGCATTACAAGGACGCGATTACCAGACACTGGAATGCCAGTAGAAAAAGATTACAAATTTCTTGAAAAAGAAGAGGTTGTGGTAAGACTCGACTGCATGGAACTGGGTTTGCCGTGAGAAACAACCTAATATAATTCAACAGAACTAAGCAGCAGCGGGAGCGAACGGAATTGTACTCTTAATCTGAAGTGTGTTACTGGTAACATTACTTTGGTCAACGTTTAAGCACCAAAGCTCCTTGTGATGCCTGCTGAAAAAGACGCTTCATATCATAACCTCACAACAGTCCTCAATAAGGTGCCACAAAACTGTAGTGTAATTATGTGATTTAAATGCCAGAGCTGGTGCACATTACGAGTCGTGGTTAAACTGTCTCGGAAGGTTTTGGGAATTTAAAATTAATGAAAATGACAATGCCGTTTAGAAATGTGCACACAGTTCAGTCTTTGTGTCAGTAAAACTTTGTTTCAAACAAAACCCAAGCGTAAATTCCCCTGGAAACTTCTTTGCTCTAAGCTTTTGCATAAACTTGATCTTATTCGTGTTAGGCGCCCCAATATAGGAAACGTACACCGCACCGGATCACATCTGGCCATTTACTGATTTCGTGAAACTGTAGTTTCTTCTGACCAGATTTCAACGCGCCCAATTGTCGGCTAAACAAAGGATAGACGTCACTCGCACGTGCAAGCCTAATCTAGCTTCGCGATTTGCAAAAGCCTTCTCAGCGAATTAAACTAAATAACCCCACTCGAATCGACTTCATAAAACTGGGAATCGATAAAAATCTGTAAATGTGGATTCTCACATTCATCCTACGTTACAAGTGAAGCTCAAGCGACCAACTGGTTTGAAGTAAAATCTTCTGAGATGAATGCCCTGTATGACAAAAAGAGGTCAGCATTCTTCAAGTTCGAAGGTATGCCACCAGATAAAAAACTAATACTTCTAAGAGCAGCTAGAAATAATATTCCACAGACCTCAAGAAGATGTGCAAATGACTATTGGACTGGAATAAGACTCAGTATTCAAAACACTGCGGATATTGGAAATTTTCACGTTATGTATGATGACATCAAGAGAGCCATTAATCTAATCAAACTTAAAACGGCTCCCATTAAGTCTGTATCTCGTAACCGCATTGTCGGCAACACTCAACAGATGGAAATATTTGAAAGACAATTCTCGTCTCTCGACTTCAGGGACATTGTGGTTTTACCACGTATACTTGAAAATGTTGAGCAGTTGCTAACGATTAACCATCTAAGATATCCCAATAATTTTAATGAGCTTAATAAGGCAATGGACCGCTCAGCGAAAAGTAAGGTCCTCAGTGATGACGAAATCCCTCCTGAGGTCATTAAATGTGATAATGGCGACTGGATTAGTTGCAGAGGAATCTCCCTTCGAAATGTTGTACTCAAATTGTTCGCTAAAGTTTTACAGATTCGGCCACAAGTTTTAGCTGATAAATTTTACTCTGAATCTTAATATGGCTTCAGCAGGGCAAGATCAACCTTCTCCCTGCGATTACTTCAAGAAAAGTGTCAGGAACAGCATATGTTATTATATGCTATTTTATTTCTGTAACGAAGGCATTCGACTACGTCCGTCGGAAGGGTATTTTCAAAATGCTTGATCTGATAGGCTGCACACCAATACTTCTGAAACTCGTTATTTCCTTCCATTCTGACACGATGGGTTCAGTTAGTTTAAACGGTCTCAGTTCAGAAGCCTTTAAAATTCTCTAAGGCGTCAAACAAGGGTGCTATTTTGATCGCACGCGGTTTGGCATTTTCTTTGCTCTGTTTCTGAAGCACACAATTAGGACGAGTACAGAAGGTCTTCACCAACGCACCTGAAGTGATGGCAGGCTTTTCAACCTGAACCGATTGAGAGCAAAAAACATAAAGTACGGGATGATGTAATCCGTGATCTGCTGTGTGCCGACAATGCAGACATTATTGATAACACCCCAAGAACACGTCCAGTTGCTAATGGACAGTTTTTCGTCGATATGTAAAGACTTTGAGTTAACAATCAACACGAGCGAGAACAATGTCCTTAGTCCAGGGATTGTATCACTTCCAATCATCAATGTTGGAAACTGTCAGCTTGAACCAGTACATCATTTCACATATCTTGGTTCAAGAATTGCGGATAACCTTTCGCTACGCACGGAGAGTGTTAAGCGGACTAACAAAGCACCTGTCATTTTTTCCTGATTGAATTCTCGTGTTTTAAGTAACCACAAGTTTACTCTAAAGACAAAGATAATGGTATAAGGCGCGTGAGAACTAAATGCTTTACAATACAGCAGTCAAACTGGGACCACACACTCAAAGACGAATGAAAGCTAAATGCACTTAATCTCCGAAGCATCCGTTGTATCTTGAACATATCGAGGAAGTGCTTTCAGAATCTGATCTACATTGAATGGTAACCCTACTAGGACAGCGCCGCCTGCAATGGTTTGACCAAGTCTACAAAATTGAAAATGGTTTTATTCCGAAACTTACGGTGAGTTGAAATCACAAACTCGATCTTTGGGCAGACCCCACTTGCTCTACAAAGACGTTTGCAAAAAAGATATGAAAGATCTTGGCATTGACCCCACGAGTTAGAAAGAACTTGTTCTTGACCGCTCACATTAGGTTCATTGTGTAAAGCATCGTCTGCATGCTAGATTGGAGCAGATACTGCTCTTGGCAGTTGAACGCGATCATGCCGCCGGCGTGCAATTGACACCGACCGACCGAGTCATTTCTCGGGAGAGATTGTTCCTCCCGAATCGGATTGCTTGGTCTTCCGAAAAGTTGTGGAACACAAAGAAACATACGATTGTGTTGTACATCCATAGTAGACATCGACCGTAGGAGGCCAACAAACAACATTGTAGAATATATTTTGAGCTCACCTGTTTCTCTTAAGCGAATTCGTACTGTTCTTTCCATAAACGTGTGCTGATTTTGGTAGGTGCCAATAGAGTTATGTGCACTCTAGCTTCTTTGATTAGTTTACTTTCACTGCTGTTCCTACTGTAAATTTTAGCAAATGTTCTGCATATGGAGCCTGGTACGCATCGCTTCTCTTCAATTCATCCGCTGTTTGATTGCATGAATACTGATGTGTTGCATTTAGTTTTGTTATAATCGTTCCGTCATAGAACAATTCAGAAGGTGTTTGACCCGTATTACTATGTGGGCACGTTATATAAGGAAATAACGTAGCCATAACTGCGTTTTCTTCGGGAATACTGCCAGCACATTTTGAGAAGTGCTTGGAATTGCAGCTATTTTTGCGAAACAGCTATGTTGGGAATCCGTTATAATGATGGCGATACTGCATGTTCTATCTTTGTGTTTCTGCCCATCTGTGGCTTCGAATTTAGCTAGGTATCATATAGAAAATTTTCTAATGTAGGCACAATCTTCGACATTCAGATCGAGTAGCACGTATCCCAATAAATGAATTGGCGAAAGTTAATAACTTTGAAGGTTTATGCATGAGGGGAGTATCAGTACATTTTAGAAATACAGTACATAAATGTTATATGGAATTAATGATATGAGTGAGGCAGATTCATGTTCCAAATAAACAATTGTTTTTGTGCCATGTAAACGTAATCTTACTTTTGAAATCCAGAGGAAGTTAAGCTAGGGTCCAAGCACACGATCATATTGTACTCTGTGCGAAATCCTTTTACGGCACAGAGAAATCCGTCTTCGTGTGTGTGCTGTCATTTGTAAGTTTGGGTGACGATCATCACACATTTCAATCCACACACGATGCCAAAATTACTAATTCAAGCGAACTTATAGGCATACGAGATTACGTGAATGACATGCTGGATGATTCACTCGAAGACGAGAGCGTTGGTTTTTCGATTTGCAAATGTCCGACTCGGACTATATCTTCAACGATATAAAACAGACCAGCTTAAACTTTTATTTCGTCCTGATTTCGAGCAATGTCACGAGATATCGCCCCAGTGAGATTATGTGCATATTGAGCTCGAAGCATTTCACTTAATTTGGGTCTTTGAATGCCACAAAGAATTTGTTATATGAAACGAACCTTTTCGAATTTCTTCGCTAGTACACTAGAGTAGTCACAAAAACAAACTGCTTGGGTCAATCGATAAATTTAGCCCTCAAACATTTCCCCAACTTCTTGAACAATTCTTGAAGCATAAAATTTCAGCTGTGGACGCAGCAATTTATTGAACAAAGTTAATGAGCGTAGTTTTATTATCTACATCGTGGATATCATTTTGTCTCTGTCCTCCAAAACACAAATGAATTATTAACAATTTCACTTTGGTTTTCTGGACCAGAATGAGTTTTGACCAGTAGTTCATAGTAATCGAAAAACGAATTTTTCGATGTAAATCATGAATCTGGAGGAGCCAGAGGATGACACCTAAAATGTGTCCCAATGGGTTTGGAAGAGAAAATAGTTGCGGGTGAATTCATTATAAATAATCCGTAAATCTCGTAATGTTAATTTGTTGTACAGCAGGCACGTGATAAACCGTATTCTTTTTTTTCAAAACTTTAGCAAACATTAATAATGTCGAACAAAGCAATGTGTAATATTCAACCAATAACAATAGCCCAAAGTTTAAAAAACAGCGATACAGAAAGACTTACTCACATATCCATCTCTTTAGTCACACCAATACCATATTGATGCTGTCACAATATGAACTGCTTTTCATAGATATCCATCAAACTCGAAAGTTACTAAAATATTAACATGATGCATGCCTATCGTGATGCAACAAACTGGAGGAGAGAATTTGAGCAGTCCGTTTGCAAAAATGTCTATTACGTGAGCACACCTGAGAAAAAATGCAGAAATACTTCTTTTACATTTTCTAAGTAGATCTAATTAAAAAAATAACAAATTAACGAAATCTAAAAAAATTATAACACTGGAGATTAAAACAGCACGAAGTATCAATATCAGAATCAGCTCTCGTTAATTATTATTTTTTTTTATAAAAAAGAGGATAATGTTTCCAAAGAAAGCAACTTGTAAACGAGAATACGTTTATATTTGAAATGACCGCCTGGATAGAATGCAATATAGAATTCATCGAAATGTAGGCCAAATATAACAAACTTTACTATTCTGTCTAATTTAGACATTTGGCATATGGACAGTTATCTTATCCAGAATTAGTAGTTTCAAAACTTCGATCATCTTCAAATGTGAAATATTTGTTTTATTGCATTCACTTGTCTCCTGCAGTACATTTCAAAATGAGCGATTTGTGTCCTTCTAGGATATATGCTTTTAAAAACGCTGGTAAAAATGTCGATGTAAGTGAATATTTGTGTTTGTATAATGATTAAGGAAATGCGCCGTCGTCGTCAAGAAGGTCAAGTGGAGCTGCGTAAATCTAAACGCGAAGAAACACTTCAAAAGAAAAGAAACTTGCCCAACCTGAATGATGTCTACTATGGAGATTCTGTGGAACCGGTCGAAGGAACGCAACGACCGGCGCTTCTGAATCTAGAGGCAATAATTGCCAATGCAGCATCGGAGGATCCTGCAATGCGCTTGCTGGTAGTGCAGTCAGCGCGGAAGCTTTTATCGGGGGATAAAAACCCACCAATTGATGAATTGATCAGCATTGGTATGCTACCCAAGTTGGTTGCTTGCCTGGAAAGTGACGAGTAAGTAAGGCTCAAAATGATCTACATGTGAACTTGTATGCCACTGTTATATAGGGTTCTTACAAAGAAGCACGATGTTCAAATACAGTATCAAAGTGGTTCCTGGCCAAGCGCTCGAGGCGCATATAAAAGACCAATATATTGTGGTGCTCACATCCCCATCCCTTACATACCACTACCGGTTTCAGGCTGTTTGCCATCCTCAGGTGGAGACAGTTTTCACTTGTTTTCCACTGTTGTACGAACCCTATATAACAGTGGCATACAAGTATAACTTTGTTTACCACTGTTTCAAGGCTCACTGAACCTGATCTTACTGTCTCCATCTAACGATGGCAAACAGCCTGAAACCGGTAGTGGTGTGTAAAGGATAGGAATGTGAGCGCCACAATACATTGATCTACATATGCGTTATTGTGATCTTTTAATTGTGGATTTCATTGACATTTTGTGCTTATTTGATTTTTATCACTCGTTACCAGGCTCACATATAGTTATTGCTGTTCAAAGTCTGCTTTACGTATTATTTGCATCATAAGTTGCCATGTTTGATTTCGATTATGTCAATTTCAGTTCGAGTTTTTGGTGTGCATGTGTCGAATTCTTTCATTACATCGTGTAAACTAGTAAAACAATCAGATATATCGCCATTGTTCATTATAATGTACTCGTCAAAGCGCTGTGGCTGTGTATATTTTCGTTGACCATTCAACAAGGAACGCATTTGTGCAGTCTTTCTAATATCTTTCAATGCGGTTTTTTAAGAAACCACTAGACGATCATAACAGGCGTGTCACGAAAGTGTCCAATCAGCCAGTAGACGGAAACAATTTTTTCTGTGTATACAATGGGTTTTTTATTCGTCTTTTTTCATTGACTACCGAGCTCTGCGATCAAAAAGGCTAAATTTTCGCTTTCGGGAGTCGAGTCTACAATGCTATACGAGTTAGCAATAGCGTTTCCAAAGTTCTTTGGCTTCAGCTATTTATATTTGCTACGCGACTCTTGTACGAAATTCATTTGATTCGTCAGTAGCGTGTGGTAATTCGCTGGTATGACCAGGTTGTTATTGGCCTTAACGAAGCGGGATATCGTGAAGTTGTAATTGATCAAATAAAAGATGATATCTGTCAGCTCCAGGTTGACATTAGAGCATGATTCTCTAAATCCACTCCAGCCCCTCAGTAAATGCTTCACAATGTAAATCGCGGTGAAAGACGCTCTGGTGACTAGGCGCAGGTAATGTATTCGAATAACACTGGTTGAGCGACGTGGATCTGAGACGGCTACCATCTAACAGGCTAAAACGCACAAAGAGTTAATATAAACATTTGAGTGTAAAGTGCACAAAAAGCAAGAAAACATTCTGCATTTGATTTGTGCCTCGTAGTTGCTTAGGGGCGTGTTAAGTGCAACATGTTCTGACGGTGTTTGATTAAAAAACCTGAACCATGCTATCGTCGAGTATGGTCTCGATTAACTTTGCAACACGATAGTATCTCAACACACTCGCTATTGTTCTTAGTCACCGCATCTAACCTAAACAAAATATTTCTGCAAAGTGTCACGCCTGGGCAACCTGACAGTAGTATCGCCCACGTGCAATCTCTGACTGTGCGACACTGCCTAGATCAGGCTTGTGCTTTCATATCATTGAAAAAGTACGAAAATCTCAGTAAGTGTACAGCACAAACAAATAATAATCATGACGCCTGTTCATAAAACGCGACATCAATAAACTATAAATACATTTGCCCATATTTGATAGTACGCTTTTTCAAATTAAATGGCTTCCTTAAACGGAATGACCTACTCTCAGGATGCTTTTTTGTAGTAAGCACTCAAGTGCCCGTGTTAGACACCTCATGCTCACTTGAGTGTAATGCTGCACTTTCCGGCATGGTTCAATCATTACCATGCTTGCTCTATCTATGGCGCAAGCTAGTTTCATATGAATCATACAGCGATTAATTTCGTATTTGCCATTTTCATTGTGCCATTGATCAGTAAGACGTGCAGTCTCTGACTGGCACTTTGCCAGGATCAGGCCTGTGCTTTCACATCACAGTAAGACTGGTCAGTTTTCACTAAATGCTGTTCATTTAGCTAATTTTCATTAACTGGAACACGCACAGGCCTTGGTCAACTGACAGTAACTTAGCCCACTTGCGGTCTATGACTGGCACTTCCTGAATCAGGCTTGTGATTTCATCATTTTCATTAATATGTTCAACAAATTTAACTTGTCTATTACGTTGAATTAGACTGTTGTCTAGAATCAAGTAATCTTTCACGGTCTGACGCCGCGTGTGACCACCATGTAGGTCAGTCTATGTTGATGTTGATTATACGAAAATTTGAATATAACGGTTGTGGCTGACATTCTTACAATACTGTACTATTAGCAATCGAATTCCTAACCGACCAGCAATACGTTAAATAAATAACATTTTAAACATGACAAGTGATTAAAATTTGCCATTAATTTTACAGACTAAGTCGTCATACACCACATCTAAATTAATTTGCTCCCTATCCATTAAAAAATTTGCGTGCGATATTGCTGCATTACATTTTGTTTGCATTTGTCTAGCGCAAACTTACAATTTGAAGCAGCCTGGGCTCTGACAAACATCGCTTCTGGTGTTTCGTCTCAAACAATAGCTGTCGTTCAAGCTGGAGCTGTCCCACTTTTTCTTCAACTTTTATCATCTCCGCACCCAAACGTATGTGAGCAAGCCGTTTGGGCTTTGGGAAATATTATCGGCGATGGCCCCGCACTCCGGGATTACGTTATCGGGCTTGGCGTCATCCCTCCCTTGTTGAGATTGGTCACTCCAAATATTCCGCTGCCGTTTCTCCGGAACGTGACGTGGGTCTTGGTCAACTTATGCCGTAACAAAGATCCGCCTCCACCGCTTGATGCAATCAAACAACTGCTCCCTGCTTTGCTTTATCTCATAAAGCACACGGATGACAATGTGAGTGGATTTACAACTGTTCTTTTTCACTGCACAATATACCCGAACCATAATATGCAAAAATTAAACTAATTATAAAGTCTCGCGCTTGATCCGGGCGATGTTTGACTGCACGCAGATTAAAATACTGTCAGGTTGCCCAAACCTAGACAGATGAACGAATTAAAATAAACAAATCACTGGAAGACTGCACTTTGGTATTGATTGCTCGGGGAAACTGTAAATGACATTCTGCGTACGTGATAAGTCAATATGGACAAGCGGTTTTTCTCATTTTTATTCATCAGCACATAGGTATACAAAATCGGTGAATTTAAACAATTCCATGAGCTTCATGCGAAGTACTGGTGTGTCACTGTCATTTCTATTCTATTTTCTTTTCTCAAATGCTCTCTGGGTCACAGCAACCTGACGATATCTGGGCCCACATGCTTGGATCAGACTTGTGCTTTCATGCATACATACATACACATGATATCCTTGACATTTTAGCTGAACCGAGTATTACTTTGCACCATCGCTATCGCATCAACAATAAAAAATCATTAATTGTCATTGAAGATGTATTGGATGCACAATATTTTAATAATCACCGATAGTTCATTATCTTTATCGTGAAATCCGTCGTGTCTTAGCACCGTTCGGCTGCTTTTGTTTGATCGCCGTTCACGTAAATCTGTCTTGTCAAGCTAATCGTGAATCTTTTCCCTTTTAGATTTTAGTCGACACTGTCTGGGCCATATCCTACTTGACCGATGGCGGTAATGATCAAATTGAAATGGTCATCAATGCCGAGATCGTTCCACATTTGATACCTCTACTGTCGCATGCAAACTTCAAAGTTCAAACCGCGGCTTTACGCGCCGTGGGCAACATAGTCACCGGTTCGGATCAACAAACACAAGTGGTTCTCGATTGTGGCGCTCTCAGTCATTGCCCGGCGTTGCTTAGCCACCCGCGTGAGAAAATCAACAAGGAGGCCGTCTGGTTTTTGTCCAACATCACTGCGGGTAATCAGAGCCAAGTGCAACAAGTTATCGACCAAGGTCTTGTGCCAATGATCATTCACCATCTGGCCAACAGCGAGTTTTTGACACAAAAAGAAGCCGCATGGGCCATATCAAATCTGACAATCAATGGGAATCCAGAACAAGTGCAGTATGTGATTGACCAGAAAGTCGTGCCACCTCTGTGCAAAATGCTCGCGGTTCAAGATGCGCAAGTGATTCAAGTGGTGCTTGACGGTCTGTTGAACATTTTGGCAAACGCTGGTGATATTCGCGAGACGGTCACCACGGACATTGAGCAATGTGGTGGGCTCGATCGTATTGAACAGTTGCAGCAGCATCCAAACGCGGATATTTACCGTTTGGCGTTTACGATAATCGACAATTATTTCAACGGCGACGTGGTACGTTTTCATTCCCGATTTCTTAAAGTTCATCAATTTGAACTGTTCACTCGTGATTACAATTCGCTTTTATCAAACTGGTTTTACTCTCCAGCACACAGAGCGTTCGTAACCCACAACGATTTGTGTGATGCTAATACGATACAGGACTTACGATCCCTCAAAACACGTCAATGCTCATTTTAATTTTTATTGATTTAATGCCTGCCTGTGTGCGTACATTCACGACTGCATGTGGGATAAAATACTGTCATGTTGCCAAGGCCTAGACAGATGGAATAAATTAAATTTACAATGCTAGGCCTGGGCTACCTGACAGTATCTCAGCCCACGTGCAGTCTCTGACCGTGCGGCACTTTGCCTGGATCAGGCTTGTGCTCTAACAGTCCATAGATTAGAGTCTCCTCCATAACCAATACACATTGCCTTTGAACTAGGTCATGTGATCGATGCAAAATGCACCGACTTTGGTTCGCGAATGATGTGTGTAGTGGGCTTCACAAACCGTCACACATTTCTTGCAAATGTGATGAATACTTTCATTGCAACACATCTTACACGCGCTGTATGGTATGTTATGAAAGCACAAGCCTGATCCAGGCAAAGTGTCGCACAGTCAGAGACTGCACGTGGGCTAAGATACTGTCAGGTTGCCCAGGCCTAGACAGATATAAGAAAGAAAATAGAAATAGAAATGTTAGTGAGACTCCAGCGTGTCTCAGCATGCAGCTCACTACCGTTGGCCAATCAATTTAGCACGATGTTAGCCGTACAGGACAGAAATGCTGCACGATTGCACATCCGCGCTGAAGAGGTAATAGCTGTGTTCTTTTATTGCCTTGATTCCTGGTTGATTCTGGGCAACTTGTCAGTAACTAAGACTGATCCATCCGATTTGCAAGCGGTACAGAGCTGTGTTTGAACTCGCCATTGACATCATCAGCATTTAAGACAGCATGAACCAAATGTATAATTGCCATACAACCATAAAAATGTGAAATCCTAAGAGATGAGTAAGCACAAACAAACTAGGATGATGTGCCTACATCTCGAATGGAACAGGCATACAATCAAGTTTCGTAAACGAGTAGAACCACATAAGCACGACGGCTTTTTGCGATTTTCAGTGTCATGCATCCGAACAAGCTTTCCTCTTCACTTCACTTGACAACATACATGGTTAAGCAAACACTGAGACGATGCTTAGTGCAAGACCGTCAGATTTCGCAGTTGTGCAATCGTGCAGCATTTCTGTGCTGTGCGGCTAACACCGTGCTAAATTGATTGGCCACGGGTAGTGAGCAGCATGCTGAATCAAGCTGGAGTCTCACTACCATTTCCTGTTCTTTTTTCCTCATTTGTGTCTAGGCCTGGGCAACCTGACAGTATCTTAGCCCATCTGCAGTCTCTGACTGTGCGGCACTTTGTCTGGATCAGGCCTGGGCAACCTGACATTATGTTATCCCACGTGCAGCCTCTGACTGTGCGACTTTGTAATGGTTGTTAGCAAGGCCTTTTAGCTTCCTGTGCCACGCAACGTGACCCAACCAACGTAACTTATGCAGGTTTATCTGTTTCTATCAACATTACTACCGAAGAGCACTTCCCTGGACTTATGCTTGTTATTTCATTCATTCACTTTCTCGTACGATTGCTTGCTTGTAGTAGTATTCTTGTCTCATAACATTCTCGTGAATGCACCCCATGCTAAAAGTCTCCCGTCGTTCTCTCTCAATGTCAGATGGGTGACGAACTCCCCAGCAATGAAGAAGACGCTGAAAAAGAGGGTGAAACAATGGAGTTCAAGCCGGAAGAAAACCCGAGTCAACAAATGATGAATCAGTCGGGAGGTTATGATTTTTAACTCGACAAACTTTAATTTCGCACCCTGCTGGCTTACTGCACGCGTGTGTTTCCATGTGAAGTAGATGTTAGTTAGTTCCGATTTGGCATCTATCGTTCTTATTTTCGTTTTTCTTTACCCCGTTTCCTGCTCGAATCGCCGCTCCGCTATATATTTATCCCGATCGCATCCGACTTTCCGCATTTATTGAAAACTGCGCTCATGAAATATCTCAATTCATTCCCTTTTTGTTCCTCCAAGTTAGGTCCTTTCTATTTTTTTTTCTTCGTTCAAACTATTATTATTCGAAAATAACAGCCGTGGCAACTGTGCTATTTCCGGATACCTACCTGGATTTTTGTCTCCACGTTTGTCATTTTGAACCATTCAAATTTTGTACTCCTTCCCACCGCGTGCCTCAAATTTTGCGGTCCGCTCAGATGTGAACACACACTTGCCCCTTTTCCGCATTCACCAGATTTTGCCCCTCTTGTGCATTGTGCACGAATTTTGAGCGTCATCATCATCCATTATTATTTTGGCATTCCCCATTTTGCTTGCCTTCGTTTTTCCAGGCTTTATTATTATTTATTTTTTTCAAACAACGTCTATGCTCCGCTTATGGTCTTCCGTTTTGATGTGGCTTGTTTGTTGCCCTTATTCTTGGCTTGTCTGTGATTCCCGTTACTGCTACACTCGCTATTTTGAGCTGAGCAACATTTCCACTTGTCTTTCTTTATTGACAGTCGTCTCGGGCGACCCGTTTTTTTCTTACCGGTTCTCCTTTCTAGCCTATTCCTTGTGGTATTTTGCTCCAATTTTTCAACTACGGACACTGTTTTTGATTTTGGTGGTCCGATTTCACCTCACCCATAATTTTGATGATTACCTTTCATTTGGGGTGATCAACCGAGGAAGGAATTTTTGTCATCCCCTTTTTTCTTCATTTTGACGCCCCGTTCCATTTTCTACACTCGATCGTTCAGGCTACATTTTGAACGGGTTTCCCCCCACCTACCCGTTGCCATTCTTCATCTTTTAATTCCCGGCCGGTTTTCTCATCTGATTTACAGTTTATTATGTCATCGATGTTGTTCTTCACCGGACTTGTCGATTGTTCGTTTATGCGTTCTCATTCGTACCATGCTACAACATTGTTGCACCTAATTTAATTTACGATGTTCTCATGCAATCATGGCTGGGAGTGCAACTGCCTTTGAGCATTTAAACGTCACAAGGTTCCGCTTGTTTCAGATTTTCCCGTATATTAAGTTACGTGGTCCGAGATGTCACAATGGATTTGACGCTCGACTTTGAATAGGACGTTCCTGATCCGAATCCAACTTGATTCTATATTTGGTATGGCATGAAAGCACAAGCCTGATCCAGGCAAAGTGCCGCACAGTGAGAGAATGCACGTGGGCTAAGATGCTGTCAAGTTGCCCAGGCTTAGACAGATGAAGGAAGAAAAAGGAACAGAAAGTGGTAGTGAGACTCTAGCCTGTTTCAGCATATTTGGAATTGTGTTCGACCCAGATCCCCCTCAGGCCCAGGTACCGCCCCTCGTTATTTAGTTGGGGGAAGTCGTATGACAAGTATTGCGTATACTTCCTACCATCCGTAATTAGGATGTACGTATGAACGCATTTAAAATCGTACAAAATTGATTTTTCATTTGTAGTAAGCTCCATGTTGAAAAGTGCTGGACTCTGAATTCATTTCTCCAAGCTTGGGTAACCTGACAGTATAGTAGCCCAGGACATCGACTTATCGAACAACGCTTTATTACTTGACAATCAGGCGCTTGAAATTGTGGATCGTTTTACGTATCTCGGTAGTTGTATCAATAATTCTGCATCGTTAGATAACGAGGTCTCGCACGCATTTCTAAAGCGACCGTAGCATTCCGCAACCTAGGTCACCTCTGGCGTCAGAAAGGACTGTCTCTGCTACTCAAGGGTAGAGTCTATAAAGCGACAGTGCGGGCTGTGTTACTGTATGGGTGCAAAACCTGGACCTTACGTAAAGAACACATTCAGCGTCTCCAAGTATTTGACAACCGGTGTCTCCGCAGCATTCTAGGAGTTAGCTGTTACAATCGTATGCGCACCGATGCTCTCCGAAATAAGTTGTTTGGTAGTAATGTCGATATAGAGAAGCAGATCAACCTGCATAGGTTACGCTGGTTGGGTCACGTTTTACGGATGCCGGACCACCGACTTCCGAAACAGATTCTTTTTGCGACGCCACATCCTGATTGGCGTAAATCTCGGGGTGGCCAAACCGTCACATGGCATAGGCAGCTAAAAATTCTTACTAGTAACCTTTCTAAAGTAGGCGCAGCGCGTCTTCCAGGCTGGTGTCCCCGCGATCATATATCGCAATGGTTAGTTACGCTTCAGGATATGTCCCGAAACCGTGTTCAATGGCGGTCTTGCACTAAGCATCTTCTTGGAGTGTTTGCATACCTTGTATGTTGTCAAGCGGAGTGACGAGAAAAGCTTGTTATGATGCATGACAGTGAAAGCCGCAAGGAAGCTGATGTTGTTCTACTCGTTCACGAAAACTTGTTTGAATGCATGTTCCATTCGAGGTGTAGGCACCTCTTCCCAGTTTGTTTGTGCTTACTCTTCTATAGAAGCCGTAGCAATTTAAGTCCCACCCTTCCCCATCTTTTAGGATTTTACTTTTTCATGGTTGTATGGCAGTTAAGCATTCGGTACGTGCTACCGGTGTAATGCTGTCTTTGATGATGATGAGTAGCCCGTGTAAAGTCTATTATTGTGCTCTCACATGCATGTAATCATGGCTGATTTAGACCAAGTCCAACACAATCACAACCTGTACGTAATATAAAATAATTTCTTATAGCCCAGGTCAGGACAGATAAGTATGAATTTGGCTTTTAGACCACGTGTAACTCACTACCTGTGGAAAACTAATTCAGCACCTTGTTCGCTCTATAACTCATAAGTGCTGTGCAATCGAGGTGACGAGAGGTTTTATCTCGTGTACCAGCTTTGGCTACTATGTTTCACGTATGGAGGTTATATGTGGCACATCCTACTTTGTGTAGTTCAGTTACTCATTTATAGAGAAATTAAATGCCGATAGCTTGTTCGGTTTGGTTACACCAGTAGCATGTACTAATTGCTTAACTACCACAATCTTGAAAACTAACGTTCTCAACGATGGAGGAACTTGAGCAGCTGGATAGAAGACTAAACTCAAACAAAGCGGGATAACGTGGCTTCACCTGGATCCATTTTTGTGCGCTGCTATCTCACACGAGCGCTTCAAAGCTAAGCGCAATTCCACTTCTGCTAACCGGTACATGGAATGTATTATCAACTGCGCAAAAGTTTGTAAACATTTTTATTCCAGGTGCGTTTTGGTGTATAATAGACTGTCAGACAACTTTTTCATAACTAGTGGCGTCGATGAATATGTCCAATTTCTCTATTTTGTAATTTAAGCATACAATACGGACATTCACGAATGCTGTGATAAGAAAGCTCTTCGCTGGCATCTTTGATTCTTGTACGGATGCTCTGGTCAACTGACTATGTAGTAGCATGCCTTTTTGAATGCGCTTTGCACCATTTCAGTTGCATAATTCTGTTACAAGCTGTAGATCCGACAGAAAATTGAGGAAGTTGCGACAGTAGATTGTTTTATCATTTCGTTTCGGAGGTTTATTTATGTCTTCTAAGGGGTTTGTATCTGAAGTGCAAGGTCTATTTGGTAAGTCCTGCTGTGCGGATGTGAAACTTGGACACTGAAGAAAAGAATTCAGACGTCTGTTGGTGTTCGGTAATCACTATCTTCACACCATCGCGAGAGTGAGTTACCGCCCTCCGTAATTGAATCTTTCGTGGCGATTTAATTATCGGAAAACGGGTCGACAGGTTAGGTCGCATATTACGAATGAGAAATCATCGCTTTCCCAGTGCGATTTTGTTTGGCATACAACTTCAAATCACGTCTCTATAAGTGTAGCCAGCTTGCGACGCCTCAAGCGAGTGTTGAACTAACTGCAGCCACTCCCCGGTTGAAAATCTCATGTTCAGGGCCGACATTGTTGTACGCATCTCTCTATGGAGTGTGATTAATCTGTTATTTCAGATGAAATGGCTAGGAAAGCTTGCTATGATAGTGAATCCCGTATGGATGACGCTCTACTCCTTCTAAACACGTGAATAAATGCGTGTTTCAGTAGAGGTATAAGCGCCTCATCTCAGTGTGTCTGCATAATCTTCCACAGGTTCCGTATGTTTGTGGTATTCTAACGTGTCATGATTGTATGGCAGTTTATCACTAGCCAATTGTACCATTGGAATACTGTTAATGATTAGGATGATAAGTACACACGCGCAGCGGGTCTGATGTGAAAGCACAAGCCTGATCCAGGTAAAGTGCCGCACAGTCAGAGACTGCCGAAGCTGTTAGTTTTGGGATGGTGAGACACGTGCCTTCGTTTCATGACGAAGCGTAACCGTCACTGCTGTTTTTCATTTATAACAGATTAGGCCGGTGCACTCTGGCATAATTTCATCCCATGAGCAGTCTTTCACTGTCTGGCAAATCACTCGGCTTCAAGCTTGTGATATCCTGTTGAAATAATTCATCTTTTTGTGATAGCGGACCGTCGTGTAAACTGATTTTTCCAAGAATTGGCTGGATTTCGTAATATCCGACACCTTAGTCATCTGGTACTTCTAATGTATCTAGAAAATAATTTAGGGCTACGCTCATACATTTCTGAACCCATGTGAAGTCGTGGTTATTTGGATGAAAACTTGCATTGCATAGCGTGGGTATCCGATTCCAGCCTTTATTGTGTTTTAATATCTTTGATACTCCTCGTACATATAAGATCAAAGTATAATTAATTAACATTAGGACGTTTGTTGAAGAATACTTTATGAGAATTTTTATCGTCTAGGCCTGGGCAACCTGACAGTATCTCAGCCCACGTGCAGTCTCTGACTGTGCGGCACTTTGCCTGGATCAGGCTTGTGCTTTCATACACGTGAGAAATTCTGACAGTCGTTCCGGTATGCACCCCGACCGCAAACGATTGGCATATTTTATTGGATTCATTTTTCATTTGTTTTGATTTAGCTATTTTTTTAATCTCGGTAAGGTAACTTTGAATTTTGCCAGACTGATGCTCATGGTTCAGTGTCGATGCATCTTGGATCTCAATTATGAAAGTATGGTATGAAATCACAAACCTGATCCAGGCAAAATCCGCACAATCAGAGACTGTACTGCGGGCAACGATATTGTTAGGTTGCCCATGTCTAGACAGATATGAGAAAGAAAATAGAGATGGTAGTGAGACTCCATCACATTTCAGCATGCAGCTCACTACCAGTGGCCATTCAATTTAGCGCGGTGTTAGCCGCACAGCACCGAAGTACGACACGATTGCACATCCGTGTGAATTATGAAAGTGGATTGGAATGACGAAGAAAAGGCACTTTGGGTGACGTTCTTCTTCAACGGATCCCAGCAATCGTTTACCAAACCTTGATGTTGCCACACATTTAACATACTATTACGTATAACCTAATTGAATACGTTGCTTTATTCACGGGAACCAGATCGATAGACGCTGGAAAAACTGTAAAGCTTTCAGCATTTTATGAGATAGATGTGCAGCACTCCAAGTGTATATCCATTTTTCGATATGCAATCTAGATATGATCATCATAAGCCACTTGTCGCGTGAATTTAGAAACGATTGTCAACATTACACTTGAAAGCCTCTGTTAATCACATTTGAATATCCTAGCTTTGGATGACCGATCCAAATTGAGCTCGTCGGGGCCCGGCGCCTTGTGCCGCTTTAGTAATTGGATCTCTTCGTATTTCTTCGACACTGGGCGAGGCTAGCGACACGGACCATTGCAAGGAGATCGAGGGATGTCGGCGGTGTCTGAAGGAGGGTGCTGATTAAACTTCTAACTAAAATATTCTCTCCATCTTTCTAAACGTCTATGAAGGCCCGTTGTGCGCGAACCATCAACCTCGAGGATGGTTTCACTAAGTCCTTGCGGCTTATGGCCACGGACACTCATCAATTGGTAAAGTCTTCACTTGTTGCCCATAGCTGACGCTCTTTTCATCTCCGAGGCGCGTTCTTTCCACCAAACCTCACGGTCACGCATCAGATTATCTTTGCTTAGGAGTCGTCATCATACTCTAAACCACTTGGTAAGACACGGCGCTGTTCGAGTAGCATGAGGGACTCTGCAGAGATCCAGTGGTGTGACGGTTGACGAGCGACTTCGCAACATTCTGTAGCAGAGTCGTAGAGTGCTTGCTTAAATTAGTGTCAATGAAGATCCAGCCCGACCGGCCGATTTTTTGAAAGGAAAGCCGATGGAGTATCCCAAAATTCTGATTTTACTTCAGGCAGCGATAAACAGTTTATGTCTAGTTTGGGACGCTTTAGTTTAGGTTTACCTCCGAATTGAAGGTTGATTGTTGCGCGCACTAAAGCGTGATCATAATCTACACTCCAATAAGATCGGCAGTTTTGGACACTACTTCGCCACCTGTAGCTTATCTCGATATGGTCAAGCTGCCCCCAAGTACGTTGTGACGGGGAGCGTCAGGTAGCTAGATGTCGAAAATTTGTTAAGACGAGGAATTGGCGGTGGTCCTCACAGAGACAACAATCTCCCTCTCCATTGTATGTTCGGTCGTCTGACATCCCATATTTCCCTCCAAGGAAGCGCTCTGAATGCACTATACATCCAAATCGGGCATTAAAATAGCCGGCAAGCACTACTATATCGCCTCTACGTGCTTTCATTAAGAGAGAACGAAGTTCTTCGTAGAATTTCTCCTTCACCTCATCTGCCCCACAGTTCGTAGGTGCGTAAGCCGATATCACGAATAGGTTACATCTGTCGTCACTGTGCTTGTTCACTCTGTTGTAACCCTGAAATCTCGCTGCACACAGTCTGCTATTAACGGGTATCCAATCTATGAGGGAGGTTTCCGCTTTTTGGCTAAGAATTATTCCAACATCAGCCAGGCTGGCAGAGGAAGCAACGGGATCACTGGACACACGCAAGTAGAACCTACTCCTAAGAGGCATAGGAGAACTCAGCTGAAATATCGAATCAATGTCACGAAGACGGGTTTCCGATAGGCAACATACGTCGATACCTAGTGTCTCTAGAGAGCGGGTTAGTCCAGAACGTTGTTCTGGTTGTTGCAGGGTACGGACATTGAACAATGCAAGCCTAATAGGGGCACGCGGTCGGAGGAGGGTGTTGGAAATCGACACCTGTCTCTGAACAGTTGGCTGCGACGAAATGCATCCAACATTAATGGTCCGAAGTGCATCAGGAAGAGAGGGTGTGGGGATGACGTGTGCTTGCGAAATGGATTCTGAAGAGTAGCTTTCGAAGGTAGTGTTCGTAGTGAAAATATGCGACATTGTCACCATCGTTGAACTTAGGCACCTACTGGTGACTGGCGAAACGGTTCATACGCCTTTTCCGTGAAACTTCCAGTTCGGAGCCCGATAACCCAGTTGATTGGTTGGTGACCATAGTTTTCACTTGTGTGTCATTCAATGTCCTTGGATAGGACAAGGAACAGTGACTTTTGATGAGACGAGTCACATCTGCCGCATCATGATGTCATCATTGAATTTTAGTGGCTTTTTATAGGGAGAACGCTTGCCAGGCGAAAACCCACCACACCCTCAGACACCACCACCGAACCTTTTGCTGAACCCGGAGAACCGAGCCCACCCAGCTGGCACCAACGTGGAGGTAATTTGGCAATCCATACCGTGAATCTACGTTAGCCAATCCGATCAAGAAAATGACAAGTTTTTCGAAGAGTCCATTGCAGTTTTAAACCAACTGAATGTTTCAGCCAATGCAGCACAATTTCGCGAAACACTTTCGGACTGAATACTGTAACGCCAGTCCCTTGCTTTACATTTAAATAACATCTGCCGTAGCTTGAACATATAACGAATTGACAGAGTAAAGGAATGCTGTGTTGGTTTCGAAAGCTGGTCTACAGAGCATGTTCAACGTACTGCGACACCGCCGTCTACACTGGCTCGGCTGTGTGCAGTATAAAAATGGTCGTTTTCCGAAATCTCTACTCTACAAGGAGTTGAAATCAGGTAGTCGGCCATTGGATATAAAACGGTATAAAAACGTTTGTAATAGATGTAAGAAAGCTCTTGGCATTGGCTCTGCTTGTTGAAAATAACGCTCTTGACAACTGCCTTTGAAGTATTATGTATGTATGAAAGCACAAACCGGAACCAGGCAAAGTGCCGCACGTAGGCACTGTGTAAAGCATCATCTACATGAGAAAATGGTGCCTTCGTTTGCTGATCGTAGATTACGCTTCCAGGATTCAATTGACACCGATCTATCGAATACTGTCAATCACAGTAAGCGCTGCGGTAGATATTGTTCCTCTCGAATCTGACTGTTTAATCATTTGTACATCTGTGAGGCATTGGACCATCATGCACTTGTAGCGTACCTCTATGGTCATATTGACCGAAGGAGGCCAACAACAACAAACTAAATGATGTGTTAATCTCCGCGTTCAGTCCATTACCAGTTACTATCCGTGGCGTTGGTTTGAGCTTTTTAGGATGACCTTGAAAAATCTGATCGGAATTCTATTTATTTCAACTCTATTTCGTGTGAAGAACAGTGACCTAAAAATCAATTTGAGAGCCAAGTATGTCCCATCAGTTCCAAGCTTGAAAATTGTAGATTGGAATATGTTTGGGACGGATCGTGTATTCATAATGCAAAGAAATTTGAGTGCAATCGGTTAGAGCAGTTTTTGGGTAACGTTTCATTTCTGACACGGAAGCTTCGTCATACCAAGGGTAAAAATAAAAACTTCTGTCTATCGGAAACCTATCGATACATATGCTGTACTACGATACACTTCTGCTCATCCGAGACAGGTCCTCAGTTCCATAGCTTGTTCCATTTTCCACAAAATAGAACACCTATGCAGTGACGAAAGAGAACGAAAACAGGCGCAGCGTGAAGCGAGCCAAAGGCTCATAGACCATCACAACAGTTTTCTAAAACGCCAATTGATGGAGGTAAAATACCCGTCAGAAAAATCGGTGAAAATGGCGAAATACAGTTTGTATACCATATGTGAAATGCACATCTGAAGCGATACGTAGAATCTTGAACCAGGCGGCCATACGCGTAACTTATAAGAAAGGGTAAACTATCCGTTCGGTTCTTATGCATCTCAAGGATAAGACACCTTTATCTAGCATTAAAAACAGCATCTACAGAATCAACTGTGAGGACTGTTCGGGTATTTACATAGGGCAGACTTCCAGAATAATTCACACTATAATCGACGAACACCGAAAGCGTGTCTGGGATGCGAGGGAATATCAATCCCTTATTCGTGATTCCGCCTTGGTGGAGCACGTTTTAGATACTGGCCACAGCGTAGATCTAGACAATATGGCAATATTGAGACGCGGTATTAAACCGTATAACGAACACCTACATGCGGAGGCGGTCGAAATTGCCAAGGCAGGTGGATGGGGCAGAAATCTCCACAATCTGGCGCTCGGCACTGATGCGAAGGTAAATCGTTGTTATTCACCTTATACTTACTAGTTAATTAGATTTTTGTTTTTCTTCAAAAATAGCTTAACCTTAGTCCCGTTAGTTATGTACTTTTACGCATGTGGGTTGATGTGTCAACTGACCTTGACCGTGTTTACTTGTATTAGATTCATGTGGATAGACACTAGGAGGAAAATATACCACTGATCCTGGTCATTCCCACTAGATGTGACACACTGTTAGTGTACTATAGG
>JACCGJ010020765.1:0-20066 GCA_013407085.1 Atriophallophorus winterbourni
AGACAGCATTACACCGGTAGCACGTACCGAATGCTTAACTGCCAGACAACCATGAAAAAGTAAAATCCTAAAAGATGGGGAAGGGTGGAATTTGAATAGCTACGGATTCTATAGACGAGTAAGC
Organism: Atriophallophorus winterbourni; assembly: GCA_013407085.1. Lineage (NCBI taxonomy): Eukaryota > Metazoa > Platyhelminthes > Trematoda > Plagiorchiida > Microphallidae > Atriophallophorus > Atriophallophorus winterbourni. The sequence goes on from JACCGJ010020765.1 coordinate 125, forward strand.
ATAAACAAACTGGGAAGAGGTGCCTACACCTTGAATGGAACATACATTCAAACAAGTTTCGTGAACGAGTAGAGCGACATCAGCATGGCAGCTTCCTTGCGGCTTTTCACCGTCATGCATCATACCAAGCTTTTCTCGTCATTCCGCTTGACGACTTACAAGGTTAAGCAAACACTCGAAGAAGATGTTTAGTGCAAGACCACCATTGAACACGGTTTCGGGACATATCCTGAAGCGTAACTAGCCATTGCGATATTTGATCAGCAAGCACCGTAAACGAACTCGTGATAATCCGGGTTTTAGCACTAGAATGGTTCGAGCGCCAAGATCATTGTAAACATGAGGAGATGGACAAGGTTAGCGGAAATCGTCGAAGATTCTCAACGCGGTGAAGGCTTGAATCGGACCGTCTTCCAGGATGATGATGAGTGTCATAAACCTGATCCAGACAAACAGACAGTCCGAGACTGGGTGTGGGGGCTATGATGTATATATGTATGAAAGCACAAGCCTGATCCAGGTGAAGTGCCGCACAGTCAAAGACTGCACGTGGGCTAAGATACTGTCAGGGTGATCAGGCGTAGACAGATATAAGAAAGAGGAAATGCCAGGGACTCCAGCGTGTTTTCGTATGCAGCGAACTACCGGTGGCAAATCAATGTTAGCTGACCACTTGCAGTCTACGCTGGGCGGAAATTTGCATGGATCAGGTTTGTGATTTCATACATACATGAATACATACAGTCTCCAACCTACCACCTCCCTGCCAATCAAAAATATGATGCTCTGTTGTGATTAAACGGCAGTTTTTAAAATTTAGAATTCCATGTTAGCGTATAGTATGTATGAAATCACAAGCCTGAAGCCAGACAAAGTGCCGTACAGTCATAGACTGCGTGTGCGCCGCGAAAACGCCAGTTTGCCAAGACCTAGACAGATATAACAAACTGGCAGATGACAGTGAGACTCAAGCGCATTTTGGCATGAAGCTCACTATCAGTGTAACATGTGCGTAAAAAATATTGCATGATTGCACATACATGTGCTTACCACAGAGCACGGATGTGCAATTGTGCAGTACTTCTGTGCTGTGCGGTTAACACCGTGCTAAATTGATTGGCCAACGGTAGTGAGCTGCATGCTGAAACACGCTGGAGTCTCACTACCATTTATATTTCCCCCCTCATATCTGTCTAGGCCTGAGCAGCCTGACAGTATCTCAGCCCCTCATACAGTCTGTGACTGTGCGGCACTTTGCCTGGATCAGGCTTGTGCTTTCACATCACATCACCGCAAAGCAGCGGTTTCTCAAACGTGCAAACAAAGTCGAAAAACTGAGGTACGTCACACTAATCATCAACCATTTATTCTTTAAAGCAAGTTAAATACTGGACAAGGAAAATTTACAAAAACGTATCAACCCAGCGCAAGAATTGCGACTACTGGCGTAAAACGATCAACATTATTTGCCATAGCCGTATCGAGCATTTTGCAAATTGTTGTGGTCAACAGACAGAGAGTAAACGGACGAACCAACGCTGCTAGCAATGATTTTCTCACTTTTTATCCAAGACGAACAGCGGAGAAGCTTACCTCTGGTAGAAAGACGTCGCGCAATTCTCCGCGCGAAAATAAATGCATATAACCGAGGAAGTGTTCCAACAAAGTGATCCGGGTCTGACGTTCATGTACACGAAATTTGCCGATGACAAATGGTGATAAATACTGCTTGAACGAGGATTGCGCTAGAAAGCTCCTTGCAGGACGCAGGGAATCACTGCTTGACAAGTCTGAGGTCAAATAATGGGAAACTAGTAAACCAACTCGAAAATGAACAATACTAGGTAATCGCAAGTCAAACATCCGGCAAATTGTTGCGCAGTCCTAGAATACACGTGAGCTGAGATACCGCCAGTCTGCTTAGGCCTAGTATGCAAGTATAGATGAAAACACAAGCCTGATCCAAACAAACAACCGCACGTGGGCTAAAACACTGTGAAGTTTCCAGGGCCAAGACAGATAAAAGTAAGAGAGAATTGTAGTGAGAGTACAGCATGTTTTTGCATACAGCACGGATGTGCAATCGTGCAGCATTTCAGTGCTGTGCTGCTAACATCGTGCTAAATTGATTGGCCAACGGTAGTGAGCTGCATGCTGAAACACGCTGGAGTCTCACAACCATTTCTATTCCCCCCTCATATCTGTCTAGGCCTGGGCAAGCTGACAGTATCTTAGCCCACGCGCAGTCGCTGACTGAGCGGCACTTGTGCATACTGCATACAGCTCAGTAAAGGTTGCAAGTCAACTTAGCACGGTGTTAGGTGCACACCACCGAAGTACTGCACAATTGCAAACGCGTGCGGGTTCTTGCGTAGATAGAGGATAGCAAAAAATGTTGCAGTGACAGTCCAACACGCATCCGTACAAAGTCCAGTACCGGTGACAAGTCAATTTAGCAGCACACTGTTACTTATGCAGTGAAAGAATCCATTCATTCATCCAGTCCTCTCCGTGCCGGCTGGCACATGAGGCGAAGACAACTTCACGCCAGTGGTTCCGGTCTGTCGCTGCTTCCGTTGCCGTCTGCACCGTGAATCCTTGTGCATGTAGTTCGCGTTCCAACGTTCTGCGCCAAGTTTCCTTGGGCCGTCCCCTTTTTCGTTTACATTGCGGATGCCAGTGCATGGCTACCTTCGTATGCGAACTGGGATCCATCCTGCAGACATGACCGAACCACGGATCTGTTGTCATCGTTTCCGTAGCAATGAAGGGTTTTACAGGATAGGGTTGCTAGCCCTAAGCCGAGCACTAAAGTGCTCAGCCCGTTTGTTTACAGCACAATGCCATTGGGTAGAACAAGGGACATTGAGGTTTGTTGAGTTACACCCGACATCTTTGGAATTCTATGGATTTTGTAGAAAGAACGCTTGTCAGACGAAAACCCACCACACACTGAGACAGAAGCACAGAGAACTTTCGCTAGGTACAGGGACCAAGCCCACTCAGCTGACAACACAATGTATTTCGATAGGCCAGTCTGAGGCGACACTCAAACAGCGCCGGGCTCGCTACTCCATTATCCGATTCTACAGGACGATAAACGCATATGCTTAAAATAGTCAAATTTAGCGAAAGGACTCAAATAAAAAAATCGCGTACGAATGAAAAATACGACATCCAGAGTAGCGTGATTATCTGAACAAAAATACGTGAAAATACATTCTGCCGTCATCTTTATGTAAGTTTATTATTTGATCATCTCTTTATATCATTAAACGCTTAAAGCACTTGAAGTTCAGACATAGGCTCCATGGTGATGAGACTCAGACCGATGTACAAATTGCGCACGCTGTGTGCGCTCGCTGTGTGCGCTCGCTACAGTCAAGTGCAAGTACATTAACGTCGGTTATTAAAAACTCGTTTATCGGGCATTTATTTGTCATGTTGCCATAACAGCGGAGCATTGAAATTTTTGATCATTGAAATGCTATTGGCGACCATGGCTGTTCAGTTTAATTCTCCGATCTACGTGCGTGTGCTGCAGCGATTCGAGAGATTACTGAAGCCTCTAATCCACCGTTGGAGCCGGCGGCAAAAAGTAAAGAGCTAGTACATTCAACAAAGACTTGAACGAAACCATAATGATTTAATTTTGCCCAAGACCAGATGAATCATACTATCAATGAAAGCTGAACGGGTAGCAATACGGGGTTAAACCTCATGGGAACAAGATACATACCATCAAACGGGTTGAAAATTTGGCGTATGATGTGCTGGCTTGGTGGGTCCAAAAAAACACTACTGTCCAAAAATTTTGGTAAGATTTCTTGGCAAACCACGTCAATCGGAAGAGTGGTGGCTATTTTGGATTCAAACGAGCTGGAATGAATTTAAAAAATAGAAAAAATAGGTTGTGATACGAAGGGAGACAAAAGATTGCGGCAAGAACCATGCAACTAATGAACGCACATCACCATCATCATCATCATTACAGACAGCAATACACCGGTAGCACGTACCGAATGCTTAACTGCCATACAACCATGAAAAAAGTAAAATCCTAAAAGATGGGGAATGGTGGGACTTAAATTGCTACGGCTTCTATAGAAGAGTAAGCACAAACAAACTGGGAAGATGTGCCTACACCTCGAATGGAACATGCATTCAAACAAGTTTCGTGAACGAGTAGAGCAACATCAGCACGGCAGCTTCCTTGCGGCCTTCACTGTCATGCATCATAACAAGCTTTTCTCGTCACTCCGCTTGACAACATACAAGGTTATGCAAACACTCCAAGAAGATGCTTAGTGCAAGACCACCATTGAACACGGTTTCGGGACATATCCTGAAGCGTAACTAACCATTGCGATATATGATCGCGGGGACACCAGCCTGGAAGACGCGCTGCGCCTACTTTGGAAAGGTTACTAGTAAGAATTTGTAGCTGCCTATGCCATGTGACGGTTTGGCCACCCCGAGATTTACGCCAATCAGGATGTGGCATCGCAAAAAGAATCTGTTTCGGAAGTCGGTGGTCCGGCATCCGTAAAACGTGAGCCAACCAGCGTAACCTATGCAGGTTGATCTGCTTCTCTATATCGACATTACTACCAAACAACTTATTTCGGAGAGCATCGGTGCGCATACGATTGTAACAGCTAACTCCTAGAATGCTGCGGAGACACCGGTTGTCAAATACTTGGAGACGCTGAATGTGTTCTTTACGTAAGGTCAAGGTTTCGCACGGAAGGAATGGTTCGAACACTAAGTTATCTAGTGATGTATGAATCGCATAATATAAACGGAAAGAAAAAAATGCATTACCCACTTTTCATACACAGTTAACAAAGCCACCAAAACCGAGCTAGGTATCACTGAAAAAACGTAACTGATGTCGAAATGTTCCATGAAACCACCATTTCGATGCGCGTAAGTACGATATATGAGGGCTACCAAGGTTGAACTCATAAGCACGCATCAAGGATTAAGCCAGATGATAAAACAGGTTATGAACTGTTACAGATGTATGATCTACACCGATCCATAGGCTAATAAAAACATCACCTGTTGATGAAAACCGAAGTGAAGTGGTTGTAAACGCTTGATCCAGGATTCATTGCACGGATGCAATCGTATAGTACTTTTGTGCTGTGCGGCCAACACCGTGCTAAATTGATTAGCCACTGGTAGTGAGCTGTATGTTGAAACAGGCTGGAGACTTACTGTCATTTCGATGTTCTTTCTCGTATCTGTCTAGGCCAGGGCAACCTGACAGTATCTTAGCCCATGTGCTGTCTATGACTGTGTGGCAATTTGCATGGATCAGGATAGTGTTTTCTTACATACATACATTATAAAACTACCAAAGAACTACATGACTGGCGCTGATAGATCTGTCGGAGAGTAAGCTCTGACAAAAAATCCCTTCACGACTAAGAAGTGCATCTTTGTTGTCCTTCACCGGCTGATGTCAACCATGGGTGTGGATCAAAAGAGCACGTCGTGTTCAGGTCGAATAACGTGTAAGATGACTAAACAGTCCGAATTGGGAGAAACAATTTTTGCGAGTTGAGAAGAACTCGCAGACTTCTTTGGATTACAATCTCGGTTTGCCCAATGTTTGACTTTTGAGTTCAACTCACAATATAGTAGATAATTTGGAATACGACTATTTTCCATTCTGAACACATGACCCAGGCAGCGTAGGTCGCGCTGTCGTAGTAAAGTAAACACACTACAGACTAGCTTTAGAAAACACTTCAGCATCTGTTACTTCGTTCGTATATATAAAGGGCGCTACACAAATGGACAGCATTCAGCTCCGTTTGTGTCTTGCATGGATGGAAGGCAGTGAATAAAGTAGTGAGTTTGAAACAAAAGGAGAAATCTCTAACATAGCCTATATGGAGGGGTCCAACGTTGTCACAGTCGGCGGAAAGTGAAAATTACAAGACCCAGAATCTCCCCCGCATAGTGTATAGCTTAAACAGACTTGGCGAGCACACACCCATATATAACTCATGAGCTGAAAGAGATGGTGTGTGTGATGTGAAAGCACAAACCTGATCCAGGCAAAGTACCGCACAGTCAGAGACTGCACGTGGGCTGAGATACTGTCAGGTTGCCCAGGCCTAGACAGATATGATAAAAGAAATAGAAAGAAAATAGAAATGGTAGTTAGACTACAGCGTGTTTCAGCATGGAACTCACTACCGGCGGCCAATCAATTTAGCACGATGTTAGCCGCACAGCAAGAGATGGTATGAAAGCACAAGCCTCTGACAAGTCTCTGACTGTGCGGCACTTTGCCTGGATCAGGCTTGTGCTTTCATACATACATATTCATACATAAATACAAGCCTGATCCAGGCAAAGTGCCGCACAGTCAGACTGCAAGAGAGGCCTTCACAAACACAACACATTGCTATTACTGACTAGAAAAGGTGAAGGTTCATTTAAACAGTTTTTCTTCGAGAGAACGAAGCTTGTCAGCCATTGGTGACACTAAATTATATGGAAGGATCCCCCTAGCTTATACATAGTAGTCGGGAGTGCAAAAGTTGGAGAGGTGCACTGGAGCCAGCGCCAAATGGTACCAGGGACATCACTTATATGTATGAAATCACCAGCCTGATCTAGGCAAAGTGCCGCACAGTCAAGGACCGCACATGGGATGTATGTATGAAAGCACAAGCCTGATCCAGGCAAAGTGCCGCACAGTCAGACTGCAAGAGAGGCCTTCACAAACACAACGCATTGCTATTATTGACTAGAAAAGGTGAAGGTTCATTTCAACAGTTTTCTTCGAGAGAACGAAGCTTGTAAGCTATTGGTGACACTAAATTGAATGGAAGGATCCCCCTACCGTATACATAGTAGTCGGGAGTGCAAACGTTGGAGAGGTGCACTGGAGCCAGCGCCAAATGGAACCAGGGACATCACTTATATGTATGAAATCACAAGCCTGATCTGGGCAAAGTGCCGCACAGTCAAGGACCGCACATGGGATAAGATGAAGTCAGGTTGCCCAGGCCTAAACAGATATGGAAAAGAAAAATAGCAATGACAGTAAGACTCCAGCGTGTACTCGCATCCAGCTCATTACCGGTGGCAAATCAATTTAGCATGGCGTTAGCTGCACAGCACGGAAGTGCTTTCAATGAATCGAATATTCGAAAAATCTATAAAGCCGGTTAGTTTATTCACTAATTCGAAAGCACAAAAATATTTACGGCAATATGCTTTATCTGAAAAACTATGAATAGATCTAAATTTAGATTGTCGATTACAATGTTCGGTTTGCAAATCCGTGACGCAGTCCCATAGACTTCTGAGTAAAAGATGCAAGGTCAAAGTTTAGTTGCGATGTTACTGTTACTTTGAACGGTAGTTTTTACCGAATAAAAAATTGAAATTATACAATAATATACGAGTGCAAACAAAAATCCTACCGGAAGAAATCCATTTTTTCTGCGTCCGTTTTAGACAAGTAATTTTCAAAAAAATCAAATGCCTGCACAAGAGGATGTCTACAATAATCATAATTTACACCGAAAAATCTACTTGAAAACACGATGAGCAAGTAACTGTGAGGGAGGAAGGCGGATTCTTGGATCCGAATGCATACAGGATTTCCGCAAAACGTGTAGGAAGTCTTCGAATATCTTTGGATCTACAAAATGTAATAACAACAACGACAAACCTTCTAAATTAGAAATAATTCTGATTACAAGACGGCTGAATGCATAAATATCGTAAGCATATGGCTGTTCTATTGTGAATGCCACAGACTGAAATAGGTGTAAATGAATATAGTGAGCTACCTCTGAATCAGCTGGCTCCGAATGTAGACGCTCGATTAATTCAGCTATTCTACTGTTCATACGACTGAAATGAGTAGCAAATTCGAAACCTCCAAGCTTCCACTGTGATCGAGTCAAACCGATATATATGCTGCTGACTCTGACATTATTGTGTGACATAGAAAGCTGTTGAATAAGGTCAAAATTTATATAAACCTGTGAATGTACGAAATCAAGAGCTTGTAAAATAGATCGAGAACCCAGAAGAATATCCGTATTTGTACAGGTTGGAAGAAGACAGCTTAGCGGGAGACAAGGTTCTGTCACGAGGAAAAGACTTTGATGAACTGGATCTGGGATACCACGATAAACTTGAAGCACAGTAGGATGCCGGCAGGTAACAGGCGTCTGAAAAGTTATTTGATTACCTGAATAGCATTTACCAAGGCATTCAATAGTAGATTATCGGGTGTGATTTCAGTCTTAAGTATGGCAGATAAATAAGTGTGATGCTTCAGGTGCGCTTCAATGTCATCGGAACGATCGACAAGTTTTAATTGTAACACTCTGAATTTCGAAAGTAGTTTATCAGTTGAATTGTACAAATTGACATCGTGCAGTAACGACTTGGTAATAACAACTTCTCCACGCAAACAATCTGGGTTCACATGAAAGGAAGAAGCTTCATTCCCCATTGCATGCTGATAAAATTTCACTTCCAAGACTCTTTTAATATATATTTCGCACAATTACTTTCATGGAAAACATTGTTGAGGAATACGCTTAACTTTGAATCTGCGTACAGATTAAGTTGTGCAAGACGTCAAAGACAATTTCAGTTGCAGAACACGACCTACAACGTTCAAGGTCGAGTGAACTTTTATTTTTTAGTAACTGCAATATCAGTATAAGTTTTTCGCAAAACATCCGCTACTAACATGATTGATTCGTATGAAGCATATGCGTATGTATGTCATTGAATATGCAAAAGTCGAAGATGATTCAGATCGGTCGTGACCTTGGCTTTTCCTATCCATACAAGCTCGGTGACATAAACCTCGAGTACACCGAAGAAGAAAAGGACCTCGGTGTCTGGATTTGCGGCAGTTTGAAAAATGGTCTACAATGCGAAACCGTTTACGAAAGCGTGTCTCGGCTGCTCGGCATGCTACGGCGGATATTTGGACGTTTTTCCTCGGGGTGTTTTCCTCTCATGATGAATACATATATACACCCGTTTCTAGATTATGCCGCACAAGCCTGGACACCATGGCTCCAAAAAGACATCTCACTCCTGGATCGCATATATCGGAGAGCTTCTAAGCTTGTCATTGGTCCCGAAAATATGCCATTCGCCGGGCGACTCAGACGACTGGAAATGAGGACACTTGCACAAAGGAGAATGCGAGGTGATCTCATCCTCGCCTACAAAATACTCACTACTGTTTCCCACCACCTGGATATATTATTCCTCCTTCAAACTTCCAGCAACAGCCGTGGCCATGGTTGCAAGTTGGAAATACCACATTCCAAACGGAACTGCCGCAGGTATTTTTATTCAGTACGTGTGTGCTTTGCTTGGAATTCCCTAACTTCCGATTTGGTGAGCTCAAACAGCCTATCTATATTCGAATCAAAACGTGACGATTATATGAGAGATAATCCGAATTTTTCCCCAAACTACTAATAAGCTATCATCGTCCCATTGATTTTGATTTTATTCTTTATTTTATTATTTATTATTATTTATTTATCATATATATATATATATATATATATATATTTGTACCCATATTTCCTCCCTGTTGTTATTGTAAAGTAAATTGCTTTTTCAACCATAAATCTTGAATCATGAATCTTGAATCTCCGAAAGGTGAAATATGTAATGTTCAGTTCAGTTCAGTTCAGTTTAGTAGGCACAGGACAGTAAGTGGCTGACAAGCCAATAGAGCGTCCATAATTTTTTTCGGTGGAAAGCTGCGGAGAAGCACCCACCACTGCCAAAAGGTCAATCTTTTTTCTCCGTGTGGAAACTCTGATGGTCGTAGGGCTAGGAGAATATAGTTGGGGGAGCTCCGCGCTATAATCGATGCACTGCCAAAAGGTAATTTTCTTTCTTCTCTGTTTGCAATCTCTGATGATCGCGGTTCCAGGTGATGTACCGGATAGTTGTAGGACAGCCTTAATAAATGCATGCCGATAAAATGCGTCATTAATTACTAAGCCTGCTTTAAAGAGTGAGTCATAATCGCTGCAAGTTCGTCAAACGTCTGTCCACGGATTAGGATATTCCTTCATCTTGCTTTGTCCTCTAAAATTTCAGGTGGAAAAGGTTAAAATCGAATCGCGTGCTTAGTAATGAACTCTCTAAACTGGTCCTAAATTCTTGCTTCATAACCAATGAACGGAAAATACTGTACTGTGTCGAAGCAAGACCATATGCTTGTTTGATACCTCGTAACGCTATTTATTTGTTATTTTAGGGTTAATGTCGCACATGGTGATTTTTAAAATAATCATCAACATTTATTTTCATTTCCGATCAAAAGAAAATTCGATATGAAAAATGGATTTAAAATATGTAGAGTTTTAATCTTCGCTTTGTGATCGCAGTCTCTCGTGAGTAAGTGGACAAGCAACACTGTAGTGATGTCCAGATGCTGCAACTCTGCCCATTAGAAAATTAATAGAAATTGTCACTTTTGAAGAGAATTTTCAGAAGGTTCTGAAAACAGGCGTTTCTTCGTTTAACATACACGTACGTGAGGCTCACGATGTAATACACAATCCGCCATGGCATAAAATATGTCACGACTTTGCAATGTATACACCATGGAGCTACGAATTCTGTCGCTGTACTTATTCGGAAAACATATAATGTGCTAATCACTAGGCGAAATTTAATATACCATCCACACCCTATAAGGGTGGATAAGGGGATTTGTTTTAGGGTAACAGAATTGTGAATACCGCAAATCACTGTTTGCAACGCTTATTCAATCTACGGGGTTAGCATCTGGCAAGAGCACAAAAATGGTCTCTGACCGTCTCTGAATCATGACGCTACTGAATGCAACAATTTTTGCCGTGCGAGTTTGTTTTACATGAAACAATCTACCTGATTATTTTGTGAAATCACCAGATATAAACACATTCAACAGATATCTTGATTACTCAATCAACCTTGACGCGTGCATACAAGAAAACTATAGATCTTAACCTCATGGATCTATATATTTGTCACCCCAATGTGCAAATCAAAACCATTTCTGCACTTTCAATATTTATCTGATTCTTGAACTATTCAGTAATGAACCAAATCCCGTTCCAATTATATCATTCCTAGTTCCCTCATTGTTCTGTGATTTTCCGTAAAGCGATTTGTTTATAGACCTTTAAATTGAATTGAATTTAGTCTTGCCCTGCGTAGCCGCTTGACCTAAATTTCATCGATGTAATTTGGTTAAAACAACAATTCTAATTAGTTGACCTGATGAGTTGGCGCTATATTATTGGTATGCTATGAAATTATGAGTTGTTTCAGCTTAGGCATATCTTAGAATGTATCCAAGATTTTATGGCTCTTGTTCATGGGTAGGATGTATCACATGCTTAAAACACAGCACGAAGCCAAATTGAGAGGTTTAATTGATCATTACAAATATGAACAATTTGCAACTAATTGATGCAAGAGGGATTCTTTCAAAATCAATTTGTGATTCTGTTATTTATTAATATGATTCGTTAAGTACTTTTACTGCTGAAGTGGTCTCAACCCTCAAACTGTGTTTATGTTTCGCTAACCGTTCCTAGTTCCAATATCCTTCACTTGTTCTACGAATGTTCGAATGCAGCGATCGTAATCAAATATGTCAGAGCGCATTTGAAATGTTCATATTTCAAATATTATGTCATAGTGTAGCGAGTGGTGGTAGAGAGGCCTACAATTGTTGCTTAAGTCATCTCAGGTTAACACGACGGGTGACACACATCTGGTCGCTTATCGCAACATTTGTGTCGTCGATGTAACATTAAGCACCTACAACGTGAGTTGCACACACGCACCTTGGTTGTCTTTGGATTCAACCCTGAAGTCAACCTGTCCAACGCCAATCGCGTTCAACAACGAACCCCAACAGAAGCCGATGGCTCAAATGAGCATATTACGCACACAACAAATAACAACACACCAGCTAATCTTATATAGGCAAAACAAGCAATCACCACATTGAAGCTCAAACCTGTCTGCCGCGTTTGTCACTTCGATCTGATTTGTCAGTCGATTTCGTGTCAACTTCTACATTACAAGCCCTCGCCATGCAGGAGTCGTTCGACCGACATCGAACAAATTCCATATATTTCAATTTCGGCTGACGCTGTTCCTCTTCTCATACCTCCGACGATGTTGTCGCCCGAACCGTTTCGAATGCAATCAATCAGAAACCCGAAATATTACGAGTTTGCATTTGTCATCGTCGATCTTTTCGGTGCATCTTGCTCGGGTGTTGTGTAGGAGGTGTTGAATTTTCCATACACCATCGTGTTCATACTTCCCCAGTTCTCATGGAGTGTGCTACCATTGTGCTTGTTGTGAAGTGATGCTTTACTTCAACCGCGACACTGTGTTTTTGTCTCAAACAGTTAGAGTAGTTGCGCTCAAGAATATTACAATGTAATTACACCGCAGTGCATTGATTGATTTACACCACGATTCAAAGAAATATGCCAAATCCGTCAGTGGACCCAGCACGCTCGATTTAATCGAAAGTTAAATCAACATTCAAGGTCAATTGCGGCATTACAATCAAAAAGAATGTATTGGTGAACTGAACATAGCTTCAATCTAACTGATTTTCACATGTTAGGAATAAACTGCAATCATTTATACAAGGTTTGCGTTTGTATGCCGCTGTTGGATAAGTTTGTTACAACCTGCTGATTGCTTAACGTGCTAACCCTGTTCCACAGTTTAAGCGTATGCAGATCCAGATCCTATTGTCCCTACCTGATGAGTGCGGACAGCGCGAAACCGGTCGTGGTTTGTGTGTGATGGGATTTCATGCATACGAGGATTTTTGTTTTAGAACCATGGGTTTAACCTGATCCATATGTGTGTGTGCCCATATGTGATTGAACATGTTGGTCGTACTAACGTTATCTAACAGTGGAATAAAAGCGCAATCATTGTTTTCCATTTCTCAACTGTTTCAATGTGTGTAGATCCTGAATTTACTCTCCCTGCATAATAAATACCAACACAAACTCTAAATTATTTAGTAATCTGTGAAGTTAACTCACATTTTGAATTTGAAAAATAAATAAATAAATAATAAATCCTTCCATTTTGTAATTATAAACTGCTCAAATAAAAACATACGGTTTGTATTTGGTGAAGTAGTGGAAATTTTGTTAATTTATTCAATGAAGTCAAGTATACTAACAATCTACATGCGTTAAATTTCACACCTCACAATTGCAGGGTATATGAAGGGGTTGCGGAGATTCAGGGATTCCAGTTCCAACAATCTAATCATGAGTATTTTTCGTACCAATCTGAACTCGTTTCGTCTTGCACTTCGCATTCTGGTGGCACCTTAGTGTCGTCTTTGGGGCAATTTGAGTCCGTGCACGGATCCTTTAATGGAAAATATAAAGAATTCATCACCAAGCTTCAACTAACCCACTGCTGATGAGCTCATTTAAGATCGAAACTCGAGTCCAGCGTTTCTATTGTGGACCGTCGTGATCAAATTTGTGAATAGCTAGATGGGTTTCACACGGATTAGGAGTCACAAACATTGGTATTTATTTTATTTTCGAAAGATTAACGCCTTTTCCCTAATTTCGAATGCATGTCGTCAAGTTGTTTGTTTGTGTTTGCGCTATTTCAAGATACAAAAGTGGATTTAAAATAGAAACTTTTATGGTATTGATTGGCATTGGAAGTAATATATCATGGGATTGGTAAATATATTGCGGTTTGTATGGTGCACTAACTTGATATGCTCATTCCGATGCAATAATTCTAACATTGTTGTTTTTGAGCGTTGTAGACCATTGTGTGTGAGTGCAAGTGTGGCCAGTTCCTAAATTATTGATCGATCTTGTGTGCATTTTGATGGGTATACATTCCATGAGTTGAATAACCTAGGCTGGCCGTTGTTTACAATGCGAACCAGAAGTGTGTTCAACGCTAAACAAATGGTAAAAGTGCTACGGCATTCGACGGATAAATTACAAAGATTAAAAATCGATTAATAGAGAGTGTAAAGACCCTACTTGTTGTGACGTATTACGTGTGCACTCCGATTTGCTGCAAACTCGTTTAAGAGAATGTCCTCTTCTCTGATGTAATCATCAGGAACTTGTTAGCATGACCTTAAAGTTGAAAACCTACGGCCTTTACGTCAGCCTTGAAATTTTACGACCATTGAAGCTTTATTAAATGGCAGAATATCATCCCGGGTGTGACAATCGCATAAATCACTTTGAAAAATATTAAGAGTCAAGTGCACAGTGGAGAGTCTTTTACCTCAAATGGTCGAATAGGTAGCTTCATCTGAATGTCCTATTAGAGCGCAAATTTGAGTTGACCAGAGATGTGGATAACAAAGTCGCGACAATGCGTTTATGAATATTAAACTTGAATTACTGGCAATGACTGGATCGACTAAGAGACCTGTGCGTCAAATCGGTTAACGGTGTGAGTTAAATTACCGTCGTAATCAGAACATATGTTGGTGGCACACATAGAAGGACAAAAGGAGCTACTTCTGCAGACGCTGATAGTTCTTGATACCTTCCCGCTGTGGGCATTACCACCTGCTACCAAATGGGGTTAGGGATGAAAATGCATTCCCGAGATTGAGAGAGTTGGAATGTTTTAACCACATGGCAAGTAGTATGTGTGCCTAGAATCCGCGGCTAATTCACCGAAATTTACTAGGAGCTATTTTAAAACGATTCTAACAGTTATTTTACACATGCAAGGTTCAAGATGCCGTATTACTTCCTCAAATTTCTAAAGCGATGGCCTCCTGTGTTTACTGCTTCTGCACTGTTTCAAAGCTCACTGAAACTGATCTTACTGCTTCCAACTGACGAAGACAAACAGTCAGAAACCGGTAGTGGTATGTAAGGGATTAGGATGTGAGCAACTCTATAAATTGGTCTATGTCCTCCTCGCTTACCATCAGGTTTCGTACACACAAGAATTGTTGGCTTGTGAAATGTGATTTCAGATTAGATGGTGGGTCGAACACTAATAAAACGTTTAAGCATCTAGCAGACAGACTTTGTCTGTATGAATTTCGGAAAGGTATCATCAGAATGGGATACCTCTATCTTACTTAGCTTGTGGACAATGTTGCTGAGATCGGAAGAATGGCAAATTACAAGGTTTATCATCTAACGAGAACAAAAACAAGAACAGATGTATATGCAGGCACAGAAGGTTCCGGAACTATTCTCTCGAGAGTTGTTTGGTCATTCGATAAATTTTGCATGCTGATGGTGTGATACATATTTAGCGGCCGAGAGCTGTATCTGCACTAAAACCGCTTAAAGATGATGGGTTTTATTATCATCGTACTCAGTATTCGTATATGAAGTTATTTAATAATTGATTACATTTTTATCCCATAACTCTTGCAAACATGTGGCCAGTTTTGATATGGTTAACTTATGAGCATCGCTCTTCGGTCATCTTAGAAGGAACGTTTGAAAGAATTTCGCTAAATATATTTATCACAGCATTTTTACTCTAACATAGTTAGATCTTGTTGTAGACTGAACAACTTCATCTTCTTCATAACCTCTATTCTTTAGGGAATGGAATTCGGTCACTCAGTAGTTGTAGTACAAATACGCTTGGCCAAAAGATAAGGAAGCTCTGAACATTTGCAACATGAAATAAGAAGCCATTTGACTTTTCCGCGCATTTTGGATGCTTAGTATAAATGATTTATCTTCTAGCGGTCGGCGAGAAGCTCGTCCATGCGCCTAATAATGTCTAACGTTTCTCCATTTGACGCATGAAATCACTTACCATTCAACATCTCAGAATGGAATATATTAAACGTCGGTAAATACTTGGAATTCACATACTATCTAGGCTCTCATCAACTTTTATTGTCTAAGGAAGACCTGATTGTGTGGATTAACAGTAACTTCGAATATTCACGAAAGTGTTCGGTGGTATATAAAAAGTCCTGTCAAAACTTGTCACTGCTCAGAAGGATCTTCGGTAGTTTCAACCAGCAGGTACACCTAGGGATAGTTGACACCTATATTCGGACAGCAATGGAGTACGCTGTTCAAGCATGGTTACAAAAGCACATGGCTTTGCATTAACGTATGAAGGGGCCTGAAAACAGATCGTTCGAGGAGAAGATTGCAACTCTGAACGTATTCGACTTTTGTACCACAATGCGACGTTTGCGTTGATGCTGCTGTTTAACATTCAGCATTCATTTAATCATCCGCTTGAAAACCAGTTTGATCGTCAAGATGCACGTGGCAGCAGCCATCATGGCTACGAGCTAACCATTCCACACGCTATATCAAAGTATCAAACGTTGTTCTTTGCTGTTTAAGTTTGTGCATTATTTGCGCATCAAGCCGAATGTGTGCAAGGATAACTTACAATTTGTGTTTTTTCCAAATCCAAACTAGCCCCTCACGTACATACGTAAACTCATACTGACAACATATCTTTGTTATTTTTGTTCAGCAAGATATGTTATGTTAGGTTACTGTGTAGCATTGCTTTTCACAGTCGATCGAACGCCCTGTAATATCGTGAATTATCTTTGGATACACAACCAATTTTGCCCCCCCCATCATATCACAATCACAAATGTTTCTGTTTGCTGATGATATAACAACTTGGAAGCGATAATTTGTTGCAGAAGTTTTTGGTATCTATTAACACATGGAAACAGAAGCTCCAGTATTGAGACTATTTTTTTGAAAATATCCATTTCGAAACATGAAATTTATGCATAGAGTCTGTGGAAATAACTTGTAATGTGGATTAGGGTGGGGTGCAGTTTCCAGCAGCATATTTTGAAAGTATACTTTTAAAGATTCTCGCTGGTTAACGCTATTACAGGTTATATCGCCCGTCGCTTCGTCCTGTGATGTAGTATGCTTTCCATTGTCTGGCCACTTGGCTTCGAAAATAAATGTGCTCTTCGATAACTCTATCACACGGAGAGACAAAGTTTTATTATAGACTATGTTTTCACTAAATATTACAACCTCTCTGTCTATTTGACTTTATGCAAAGGAGTATTCGGCAATTTACCAAGACATCCATCAAGATGACTTGTTCCAGAGTGTGTTTAAAAGTTGTCTTGTGGACAAGTTTATCCCCTTTACATCCTAAATTTCCCATGTTGGTGTAGTACGTGCATATTTCTTGGAAATTCTCTACCATTGGGGGTTTTTTTTTTTCTTAGATGTTACGAACTCTTCTTGCTGGCTATATTTGAAGCTAAATTGAGCTTACATATGAAAAAAAGATCATCCATGAGCCGTGCATTTGATATACCCTACTCGTTAAATACGACCTTATTCTACAATTTAAATCCTTCCATAAAAACCTATGGTTGTAATGTGGTAGATTTTTAACCCTAAATCCTTTAAAATTACTTCAATCTGTGAATAAATGAATCGCTGCATAAGATGTTGGTGAATCTGCTATTGGATTACACGTTCATTTAATTCGTAATGGAGTATCAGACATTCCTGCGATTCAGGGGAGCAATCATGTTTGAAGTCAACCCATCTTCCTCCACACATAGATTTAAGTTTTAAGAATGTTCGGAATGGTAAATATGTTGAAACACCATCGAAATTGAAAACGTATAAGTTGAACATGTGGAAATGCTTGATCAGCCGGCAGCAGACAAATATTCTGAGGTCGACGAGCACTAGAAAACTAGTCTTTGAATAAGGCTTAAACATAAAGAGTTCGAAACAAATTGTGATTCGGAATTGATGGGGGAACGTATTTAATTCCGCTGGATGGCTGTACAATGACAAGTTAAAAATGAAACAAGCTTCGGTGATTTTAAGGGGAAGAAATCACCGTTCTTTCAACAGCGACCTCCATTATTTAACTTGAAATTATATATTGTGTTAATTTTGGATAAAGCTTTATGACTTACCGTAGACTCAGTATAAACTACACATAGCGAATTCGAAACAACTGGTTCGGCGGCACGCTGTTGTTTTCGTGGTCGGAACCAATAATAGTACACAAGCCATACGAGCAGAACAAGTATCACCGCAGATATTACCGTACTAGAGATTATAACCGCTCTGGAACATGTAAACAACTAGTTTAGAATAATGACCTTGAGATCTGCTTAATAAAACAAAAACAAAAATCCAGGAAATTTACATGCAATTCACACAATTCTGCAGCGTAAAAGTCGAAAGCTGACAAACATAATCCACATTCTACCGATCATCCATCACTTGGTAACGCACAAGTTATATAATACACCTACTACAGGTCTCTGAAATGTTTTACCCGCAAAGTGAAAGTTTTGTTTAAATTTTGACACAATCGAGGAACTCATGATCGAATATGATTTTTATACAGCTCCATTCAGATTGATGATCATTTTGTCATGAAATTTGATTATACAACTGTGAACGATGACTTGCTTCGATATCTTATTACTGACACCAAATGCGTCGAAATGCAGCTGAGTATCGCTCCACAGCAAGCTGAACAAAGAACATTATATAGGTCGAAATTTGATTAAAAGCATTTTTGGTCATTAACCTGTGCATCGAATAAACTATACATCCTGACGCCATGAATCAATATATGTTGTATCTGTGAAGGCGAGATCAACTTCTGCCCTTTGAATTTTCACCGGATTATCAACGCGCATTAAGCAACAAACCCCGTTTCTTTTTAAAACAAGACATTCGTTTGCATGCTCTTCCGTCACAACACACCCCACGACCGGTTTCATGCTGTTTGCACTCATCAGGTAGGGAGAGTAAGATCAGGATCCGCATGCGCTGCTTGTTTCCAGTTTCTTTTTCTTTGATATTATTTATAGTTGCCATATTTTTCTGAGGTTTTCTATTAATGTAGATGTATTTCAGTCCATAAAACTTATTCGAATAGAATATTCATTATCGCAAACTGATAATGACAAAAAACTTTGAACGAATGAATGAAATATTAGCAATTAGGAAAATTTTATTTATATGTTTTAATCTACAATTTTACATCAGAAAATTCTGAGAATCTGTTTACGTTTTAGCAGACAATTTGATATAATGATAAAAAATCGCACATCGTTTACAGAAAAAATGCATTATCTTCAAAAAAATACATCTCACCTCTGATTGTTGCTTTGATACATGAAATAAGATAAAAAATCTGATAATGTTATTTATACAAACGTGACAAAGCTTGGTAGAAGGTCATGGACAATTCGTCAAAATGAAATAGGTGATGGTATGATAAAAAGCGTCTTTTTTAGCAGGCGCCGCAGAAAGCGTTGGTCCATTAACGTTCTCCAAAGTAATGGTACTTTTAATACATTTCATATTTATAGTCCAAATCGGTTCGCTACAGCTGTTGCCGTTAGTAGGTTGCTTCGCACGGTAAACCCATCTCCATGCATTGAAGGCTCATAAGAATACCTTCCTTTCCAAAACATGTTTAATCTCTTTCTGTTAGCCTACCAGTGTCTGGTAATCGCGTCTCTTGCAGGGCAGCCACGTCGACATTCAAAGCTGATTTTCTTACGCCTCTGATATTCATCATGAACTCCTGGACACATGGACCGGACGTTCCAAGTTCATAGTTTCAGTAATTCGTTTCGCTGGTGCGAAAAAAAACAGTCTGCTTGTCGGTTGATTCCCAATCTTCATGCACCCAATGAGGATAGCTGACATTGGCGAGACGTCAACTTGGTGATTTGCGGTTGCCTAGATTTAGGCGGAACGTTGATGTTCAATAATTTCTAACAATCGCTCCCACCAGAGGAACCAGCCCTAGGCGCTAAACTATACCCAATCAAACCATAGCTTTTAAAATGTATCTGCTAAATCCCCGGTTATTATCGGTAGAAGCTGAATGCAGTGTCCACTACACTGGTCGGTTG
>JACCGJ010020766.1:0-15765 GCA_013407085.1 Atriophallophorus winterbourni
GATCGCGGGGACACCAGCGGTGGAAGTGCGCTGCGCGACTTTTTCCCATTACCTTTTGTCGCGTTCTTTTCCCTGTGTTACATCGGGGGTATTGGTACACACGGTTTTTGGACACGATGATATTTGTAGAATAGAAAGCTAGTAGGCTACTGCACTGGGATGATGATGAATGAAAGCGCGATCCAGGCAAAGTAACGCTAGTCGTCGTAGATTAGAATGAAAGTGGGTAAGATATGTAAGGTTTGTCCGCAACCAGACAACTTTGAGACGGGAAGAAAATGGTATTGGACTCCAGATGTTTCACGTTGCACCTCCCTACCAGTGACCGAATCCACTTAGCACAGGTGTTAGCCAGCACAGACGCAGTCGATTGCGTGATTCAAACCACCGTACAATATGTATTTGCAGGTAGTTGACAGTAATGCACAGTGGGGTTTTACCAACTGATAGGACCTACAGTTGCTCAGTTCCGTCACACTACTTTGTCGGGTGTCCCGTAACTAATCCGTCAGACATTTACCCCAAGTCACTTCATCCGACCAGTTTGCTAACTGTGAAGAATGCAGAATTGTTTAAGTGAATTTATTTAGCAGGAGAGATATGCACTGGATTTTAGGGAACGTCAATCATTCCGTAGTTGAGTATCGCTGAATTGCTCGAGATGTAACGAAAAATATGTGAATTAGGGATGAAAGCAGATTGTGAGGCAGACGATGATTGTGCATTGAATGATGTAGTCGACACATTTGAGATTTTAGCCCAATCTATGCATCGTGCATTACAGTCACTCTTGTCTTGCCAACATCCCACCATGTGGACATTTCTTAACGGTTTGTGAAAGGATATATATAACACGGAGCCACCCGACATTTTCTCGACCCATTTGCAGTCTTTTCCACTCTAGGGGACTGTGTGAATCCAGGCTCGTGATTTCAAACATGATGTTTTGATACTGGAAGATTGGTCATTCATGGCTGTCGCATTCTATACTACAACACGTCTTTTACTGAATCCTCTTGGACTTTGAACGTGTACACGCTACCTAGTTTCGTGTGCCACCTGCTATCATATTTTTAGTGTGTTGCCAAATTGTGTGATCTTTCTTGTTCAGACATGGATAGAACGTGCAATGTAGTGTAGCGGGAGGTTGCAATGATTTCCCCGTTTCAGCCTATAGATAGGGAAACCATACACCTGAACTAGCCTACTGAAATAAAAGCATCCGACAGTCTGTGCTAATCTACGGTTCAGATTGAAGACCGCTTAATTCATATTCATAGGTGGTATGTGGGTAAAAAAGCTATGCGTCATAAGACCCATAAAAATGTACATCTGGGGGATGGCACAAAAATTATCATGAAATATTGATTAACTAACTTAAAAACGAAGTTATGCTTGAATGCCACCGTTGCATAGGTTTCGTACAACGAGCCACGATGTTCAAACACAGAATCACGTAGTGATTCTTGGTCAAGCACTCAATGCGCTTATGGATGACCAAAGTAATGTGTTGCTCACATCCTCCGAAATTACACTCCACTACCGGTATCTGGCTGTTTGCCGTCATCTGGTGGAGACAAACTTAGGTACAGTGAGCCTTGAAACTGGATAAATAGTAAACGATGTTATACTTGAATGCCACTGTTGCATAGGGTTCGTACAACGAAAGGGTCCAGCGCCTTGCGAATAAGATAGTCGATAACATCTCACAGTGCCAGTAAAAAAAACTCCTACCTAACTTTCCAGATATCCGGAAACAAGAACGTGTGAACCGTAAGAAACTGTATACTCAATATCGAAGTGCCTGGCGCTCACCCCCATACAACCGAAGGAAACCTGGGAGTGTGGCTGGCTTCTAGCCACCTTCAGCTCTGTGCAGTTTGAAGTTGAACTTAAGAATGAAAGATGTGTTGGTTTTAATGACCGCTTCTCCGAAACATTTTACTGTACGTAATCTTAGGGAAGCTTAATTGGTTCATCAGCCACCAACAGTTCTGTGAAAACTGAAATGAAACTAACTGAATGTATTTCACTTGTACTTGAAGAAATGTAATCGCAGAATGTAAACGATCCTACGAGGATGTGTCGGACAGGTTCCTTCGGTATTGCAATTAGTGGTCGCACCCAGATTTTCCGATGTTACGAATGTGTCGATTGGGACTCCTATTGGTTGCAGCGATCACTGCTCTTCATGGTTCGTTTGGAATAGAGTTCTTCAACCGAGAATCCGAATGCATGCCCGAAGAAACTAATGGAACTTAGACATAAAGAGTCTAATCACGTCTGCAAACTCGATTGACTGGTCAATCCCTCCTTCTACGAATGTTGATACCTGTTGTTTGGATTTTTGGGTAAGATCAGATCGATTGAAAATCATGCCCCATTCAATTAAATTCAATTTTAAAGCTCTAAAATCATATTTATTCACAAAAAACAGTATAATATGGGAACTAAGAATAATATAACAAGCAAAAACGGGAATTGTTCCCTTACTGACCAGTTCATGAATCAGGTAAAAAACCAAATGGCAGAAATTCTTTTTGATTGGTGAGATGACAAATGTAGATGCATGGTGTCAAGATGTCTAAGTATTTTCGTTGCATGGGTTAAGATTCAAAAAGGCATCAAGACTTCTCTTGAAAATCGGCTGATTTGGTGAGTTTACAACACAATTTGGTAGATTGTTCTAAGTCGGTAGCTCGATGGTATTTTCCTTGCAAAGTCGCGAAATCTTTTTTCAGCTATGGCGACCATGCTTGAACTGCATATTCCATTGTGGGTCTAATGTACGTATTTATAATCCAAGGAATTGTCTGTATTGAGAAAATACAGAAAATTCTCATTTGTATTGACAATTGTTGTGATGTCTTGCGATAGACGGAGTTGCAGTATCCGACATCCCTATGGTGTTGCTTATTAAAACACCCAAGTCCTTTTGTTCCATGGTCTTACATTTGATGAGAGCCTGTATGTTATTGGGATAAATTGCTCAGAGGATTGGTACAGTGGACGGACCCCTGAGCCACTCCACTTCTCACGGCTACCGACTTCACAGAAACTTGAGCAAACCGATCAGTCAGGTAATTTTGTAACCTAATGTAATATTGATGAATGGAAGATCCCCTGACAAAGGTCCACCGTTGTTTGATGACATTATTCGTAAATACATGAAGGAAAGAAAGCGGTTATGTCGGAAGTTATGTTCTAGTGGATTCTGTGACGACTATGTAGTCTACAAAGTTATCCGCAAGAAATGCACCTACCTGAAACCAGAACCAAGGCAGAATTATTAAACTCCTCTGGTGGACGAAGCCATTCCGTGCCAAAATGCTTGTTTGCGAACATCAGAAGTAAAACTCAAGCTTCTCAACTATCTATGGGATGTTCGACTCAACATGAAGATTAACGTAAAGCAGTTTTTCTCGCCGCTCTCTAGAGTTCGGTCTACACAGAAGAGACGTTTCAATTCTTATGCTTCATGAGAGCAGCACCGAAATGCTCGATATATTATTCTCACCAGAGATGGTGAAGTATTTACTTGAACGACTCGATGTACATTCACCACCGGGTCCGGACGAAATACACCCAATGCTAATAAAGGTGTTGTCGGGGATCATACACAAACTACTGGCGTTAATATTTAGTTTATTCCTGAGGCGCAGTAGGTTACGTCAAGTTTGGAAGTACAGCATTGTCAAACATATGTATACAGGCGGTGAAACAAAGTGATCCGGCTAACTACCGACAGGTTAACCTCACTTCGGTAGTTGGGATGACTCTGCAACGACAGCTAACATCTGCTCGGAATGGTTTTACGCATCCAATCTCATCAGTAATTGTGTACTGAACTTGATCTGGACCTTCATTGACTTCACTAAGGCTTTTGACCGTCTTCAATTTTGAAGTCAATTACTCAAGCTCCGAGCTCGTGTTGTAAAGGGACCTGTTCTAAATTAGAGGGAAGACTTCCTTATTGACTGTTATACAAAGATCGATGTTAACGGAGTTTAATCTCACACTACACGTCCAGATTTCGGGGTTCCCCGGGGATATGTTCTCGGCCCGTTCCTTTTCAAAGTATATGTTAATAACCTACCCGAGTCATTAAAACTGAATTTTCTACTTTTTTCTACAAATTGATAGACTGGACGGTAAAATGGCAGCTTCCTCTAAGCCAAAGAAATGCGCAGAAATGCTTTTGGGGCCAAGCACTCATCAAGGTGCGTACTTCCTCAGGGATCATTAACTGAAATTGAACGTGACCTGGGTACAATTGTTATTCGGTCGCTTAAATCCAATGAGGATACCAACAGGAAAGCTGCTGCCGCAAACCTCGCATGATGGGCCATTACTCTGTCGTTCCCGGCGATTACTACTGCGCTTAGCGTTGTCATGCCTAAAACCTTGTATCTTCATTCCCTTATACAAAGTAGTCGCGCGGTTCACTTGAAATACTGTGTTTAATCCTGGGCACAGTACTTAAAAAAAGATATCGCATGGCTCGAAAGGATCCTTGTGACTAGGATGGTTGATGGTCAGACAAGTAAATACTGTGAGTCAAGACTCAAGGACCTCGATCTGTTCTCACTAAAGAAACGGCGGCTGCAAGGCGACCTAATAGAAGCCTTTAAGCTTTTAAAGGTTCTCACAGATGATAATATTACCGAACTCTTTAAACGTGCCTCTAAATTATCTGTAACGGAAAATTCTATGAATTGTTTTAAGAGTTGACAATGGCTGCTGGTACGAGAGCAATTTTTCAGCAACCATGTGGTCAAATTCTGGAACAAGTACCCAGATTGTATATTAAACCTCACAAATGTGTTAAGTTCCAAAACGGAATTACACACTTAAAGTTCTGCCATATTTCAGCACATTAATAATGAAAGCTTATGAAAAAACAAAAAAAGGTATTGTTACATTTCCATCGCATATATCACTAAACAATAGTCAATAGTTTATTACGGTATAAAAAGCGGGGAGCTTGTACAAACCGCAGGGTGGATTGTGCGGTGGGTCGACAAGAAAAGAATTGTAAAATGTTCGAGTTTCCAAGTCCTTATAGCGGGCCACATTCGCGTTAGCCTTCACAATCAGTGGATTTTTGTGGCATTTGGACAGGTAGGGCGTCAACCCGGGACACCGCTACCCACTACATCCTCCGGAACAGAGTCAGCTGAGACTGAGTGCGCTTGGATTTCTGATACTGGGATCTGGAAGAGCAATGAAACTGGAGAAGTGTTAGAGGGGTAGTGACGAAAATGCAAATGGCACAGAAAGAGAACTTACCGTTGCCACGAGGGGGTATTAGTGTCTTGGAAGTGGGAGATTTCATGGGGTTGGGAATCGAGGAGTCCTTTCAAAGAACCGAAATAAGTGGATTCAAAAAACTTGCATGGAAGAGTATTCCATGTATTGCAGACTTGCACCGAGAAAAACCAGCGGCGACATTCAAGTCGGATTTGCTGATGTAGCAATTTAAGTTCATGACCTCGGAGACTTGTGCTGATGGACGGGACGAGTAGGGAGCTGCATGGATGAGAGGGGTCGCTCAGTATCCGGTATGTATCCTGTCTCCACAGAGAAGACGGTACGTAACGGAGTATGTGTTTAAACGCCGTAATCTCTTCTCCTATGGCAAGTGGCGCATACCGCGGACGAGCTTTGTCGCACGCCGTTGAGCGTTTTCGATGAGTGACATGTCGTTACATAGCCACGGCCGCCAAGCCTGCACTGCGTATTCCAAGTGTGGCCGGATGTAAATGTTCAACAGAGTCGGGAAGAGAAACCGGTCGAACTTGCCGAGGGCGCGGCGAAGTAGCCGGTGTTGCGGTTGGCTGCAGCTGCTGCGCGTTCGCATTGTGTTGTGCAACCAAGGTCTTGCTGAATGATGAGTCCAAGATCCTTTTGTTGTCGAATGCGTTGAAGTGTTGTTTGCCCTAAACGGTAGGTAAAACAAACTGAGTGACGGATGGGGAGAGCGCTGCACTTGGATATGTTGAATGTAAGATAGTTTCGTGAGGACCAACAATGTAGGCGATCTAAGTCATCTTGTAAGGCACGGGGATCATCAGACGATCTAATAGAGCGCCAAAGTTTGACATCATCAGCAAAGAGGAGGAACGGGGATTCAATGTTTTGTCCGATATCGTCGATGAAGATAATGAAAATTCTTGGACCAAGAACAGAATCTTGCGGCAAACCACATTTTATTGCAAAGGGAGCTGAGTAGCAGTCTCGCACACGAACACAGAGAAAGAGCGATCGCATAGGAAGTATTTCATTCATGATACGAGGGATGATCCAACGCCTAGGAAGCGAGTTCAAGGAGAAGGATGTCGTGATACAAACAGTCGAATGCCTTGGAGAAATCCAAAAATATAGCATCGACACCAGTGTTTCGTCGACGGATTTCGTCCATTCATCTCGTGCGAGAAGCAAATTTGAGGTGCCGTATTGCTGTTTGATTAAACTCCGATTCTTTTCGAAATGTGAGACAATGCGGTCAGAGACAATGCTCTCCATGACTTTAGAAATCACGAATAACAGCACGATGGGGCGATAATTTGCAGGATCAGACCGGCTGCCGCCTTTTAATATAGGGCTTACAACACCTTTGTTCGGCTGCGAAGGAATGAGCCCGGGTTCTTATGATGAGAAGGCTTCTCGGGGCTGGCAGCGCGCAGCAAAGCGTGCTAGTGAATGAGAAACGTGGTCCAAGCAACATCGATCTTGTCAGACATTAAGAAGTCCCATGAATTGGCAGCAACAAGTTCGTGGAACAATCCTATGTCGGTAATCCAACGAGTTTGTGGGCGGGTTTCATTAAAGTAGTCCATGAATGTAACGAAAGTGAATGTCAAAACAACATGGTCACTATGGCCGAGAGGAGGGGTAAAGGAAAGATTCTCAATCATTAACTCTTCATTTGTGATGATGAAGTCCAGAATGGATGGTGCATTCATGTCCCGAAACCGAGTTGCTTCACGAACGTGGTTGTACAATGGATAGTCTGCCAGTAAGTCAGACAGTTCAGCGGCAAACGGTTGAGAAACAAGGTTTCCACAAAATCTAGGACAATTGAAGTCTCCCATTATTAGGATGTGGGAAAATCGTTTGTTTAGAGCGTGCTGAAGTGAAGAGATAAGGAAGGAATCAAGCTGTGCATGGCTACTCGGTGGTCTATAAACAACCGCAATCAGGAGAAGACTGTCTTGTTTGAGTGACATTTGGCACCATAGAACATCAGAGTCACATAACGCAGGGTCGCTTAATGGTTCGCAACAACGTGATTCATGATAATAGAGCAGGACACCACCTCCTCTTGTTGCACGATCCCGAAGAAGTAATGACATATTGGGGAGGGTGAGTTCCGCATTAAGAACTGTGCTCGATAACCATGTCTCAGTGACGGCTATTAGCTCCCATGCATAAAGGGAGTGGCGGTAACGGAGCTCCGGGAGTTTGCTCAAAACCAGCAGCATTTGTGTAACAGCATGAAAGGCTGCGCGATTTCAGTGTGTACAGTGTGCGATTTGAAGGTGCACTTATCCAACTGGCCCCGATAAAGCCGGCTCCTGGGAGTTTTTTGAAATAGTCGTGTGTAATTCGCTAGCAGATTGGTTTCCATTCGACGCGACTGGTGATTGTAGACGAGGCTGTGGTTTGTCGACTGCGGAGCGAAGCCGAACTTCAGTGGGTGCAAAGCGGTTGTTATCATACCACAACCTCAAAGCGGTACTTATTATATCCTCTGAGTGGAATGTTATTTTCAGAATGAGCGTGGCATTGCCCTTGTAACTGGAGGGCTTGGGAAGGCGTTTCACGGCTGTCGTCATAGTTCCTTTGATTTTGCTAAGCTTTTGGATATAGCGCCATTGAGATCAGTCGTGTAGAGTGTTCTTAGCTAAGTCATCATTGTTCCGTTCAGGAACACCGTGAATAAAGATGCTGCGTTTATCATTCTCCGATTTCCAATCGTAACCAGCCTGCTTTTGAATCTGTCTTTGGGACCATGGAATGTCAGGAAAAATGCGAATAGGCGAATTTGTATTCCGGAGAAGGTGGGCCGAGAGCAAGATCTCTTCTACCTTCGCTGTAGACTCAAGGGTGATTCGTAGTAGACGTGGTGCATCCGCGTGAAGCGAGTTCTGGCGTCTGGAGAAACGTACCAAGGAAACCGCCGTTACTTCAAGTTGCAATTTTTCGCAGATGGCATTCCACTATTACGCATCGTCTTTCCTGCGTTTTTGGAAGCACGGCAAAGAGTTTTCAGACACATTCGTGCATACAATGGTCTGGCATTGCGAGCTGCGTTGAGTGGCCTTTTGAACTACAGGCAGTTTATCGGCGTTAGTCGGTTTTCGCCTAATGGTTTGTCGTTGAGAAGCAGTATGAGGTTTCGATGATCGAGATGCAGTTGGCGTTATCTGATCACCTTGAGGATATCTGCACTTAGGCTGGGTTCTCACATCTAGTAGGGCTTCCAGGCGGTAAAGTCTGGTGACAATCGCGCAGTATGGCTCGCGGCTGGTGAGGACGCATTGACTGCTATCTCCGCGTAAGTAGTCTTCTGATGTGTGTCTTCGGTTGGTCGCAAGCTGTTTGGCGTGTCGATGATAGCGGATTTAGGCGCTTTACTACTGCGTTTGTCGGCCAGCTTGTCTCTCCGATGGCGGGCTAGGCACGCAACGCAGAAAAATAATAATTCTTCATTTTTATGGGTTGTTTAGCAATCGTAAATCGACTTAGGAATCTTCGTGCATCGCAGGTGCTGCCAAGAATCACAGCGATCGTATTGGAGGACAGGAACATCGTCTAGAACATCCACGGCACATTTTGCGCAGTTGTTGCGTTCGTTTATCTTATCAACGCGACTCATTTCGTGAGAGGAATTTTGTAATTACGACCAGTGATGGGATACAATCGAGCAACAGCGTAATCACCAACTGAACAAAAGATGAGTCAAAGAAGATGCTAAATAAATCTCTAACAGCAGACGTGCGTGAAGAATTCGTATCGCGTGCGTGTCTAGGACTGGGCAACCTGACAGCATTTAGCCCACGTGCAGTTTATGACTGTGCTGAACTTTGACTCGAATAGGATAATTATTTCATACATCATACATTGTTCACGCATATTATTGCATTGTTTCCCAAATAGAAGATCTCTCACCGTGCTGGTGAAAAGAAACCCTACCTTACTATCCAGATATCCGGAAACAAGAATGTGTAAAACTTATAAACTGTATACTCAATATCGAAGTGTCGGATGCTCAACCGCATAACTTTGAAGAAAATCTAGGCGCGTGATTGGCTTTTAGCCACCTTCAGCGCTGTGCAAATTAAACATGAACTTTACGAATACGCGGTTCGTTTAAATTTGACGTGCTTTCTATTACGCTCTCTGAAATTATTTTCTAGCTCACTATTCCATTACTGATTACACAATGATTAATGCTAGTTGCTTGAAAAATTCATGTCACCGAAAGGTATCTAAGGGTATTGAGTGCCATACTTGCAAGAGATGGGCTCATCCGAAATGTTCGGGAATACATCCCGAGCATTATAAGGTGTATGTAGCGCAGCGTTGGCTTCAATGGATGTGCAGCGAGTGCCAATGGGCCGCGAAAAAGGCATTTTCAGAAAAACCCAAAATCGCTTCTCCCCGGCAACCTGTCACTCCAAACCAACCTAACCGAAAAAAATCTTATGCTGAAGTTGTGAGGGAGAGCACAACGAGGACCAACAAATCGAATCTTACGGGGACTAAATCTTCTCGTCCTAAAAAGCCACGCGATAGCACCAAAGAAGATATTCCGTCGGTTAAGGCTGATTCGATTGTTATTACGAGAAAAAATTCTCGTTCCAAAAAGCCTCGAAACAGCAACATAGTGGATAGTGCGTCGACTCAAGCTGTAGCTGCTACTATCACGGCAGAGGGTTCGCCTTCCTCGCCTTCGAAGCATCGTAAAGGTCGAAGTAAGGCTAAATCGAAACAGATTTTGAATACCAGTGGGCTTCCTTCCTCTCATTCAAACCTACTTGCTGCTGTCGTTTCTAGCCTCGAGAAAGTCTCCAGTGACATTGAAATGATTAAATCAGCGCGTTTAGGGATTCGAGACAAATCTCGTAATGTCCTGGTGCTGAATCAGGATGAACCCTACATACGCGAGGCTAAAGCACGTAGATCACTGGACCGGACGTGCATAAGAAATCTGCTCCGAAATGCTGAAATGCGTCCAGACACAGCGATAAGGCGCGTTCATCGTGTAGGAGTGTGGAAGGGCACCAAAGGTGCGACAGGCATAAGTCCAAGGCCTCTCTTAGTTGAATTTATCTCACAGAACGATCGTGATAAATTCCTAGCAGGTTATAATAGCCTGGACAGAATCACCAAAGGTAAACACGTTGTTGTGCCCGACGACAACAAAGGATCCCCAAAGAAGAGTGATCTTTGGCATGAAATGCCGCGTGGCAGCATGCAATGTCCTTCGGAAAAAGATATGGCAGTATCAGATGCAGAAACTACGGAGGGTTCTTTGGATCTGAACGTCGTTCATAGTACTTACCCCGCAATTCCGCAGCTGATGGTTAGTAACCTTCAGAATACAACGGTACTTCAAGAGGTAGAGGTTTATTCATCCATCCTGAATAGCACGCCAAAAAACGTGCTGTCTCCTCGGGTACTACGCCCGAGGAACAAGCAGGAATGAGTCAAAATGTTTTGCTGGGTCCCGTCGCCACAGTGCTATACGGAAATTCATGTAGTATCCGAAATAAGTGGTCCGAACTTTCTATCCTGGCACATGAGCTCCGGCCGCATGCAATAGCACTGACGGAAACCTGGCTATCAGAAACTGATTCTATCCCCGAGATGATAAGTAACAGTTATTCTGTAGTCAGATGCGATAGACCTAGTGAAACAAATGGTGGCGGGGTTGCCATTTTTCTTGGGCTTGGTTTTCGAACTACAGAATCGAGCGTTCGGCTTAGCACGCACAACGTTCAACTATGCTCCTGCGTCATCCACTCATATAAGCAATCAATGGTAATAGCGTGCGTTTATATGAGTCCTCAAGCTAAATTGCAGGATTTGCATAATCTGCTTGAAAATCTCAGTTTATTGCGCTCCGAGGGGTCCCAGGTTCTTATAGTGGGTGATTTCAATTTACCCCACATATCATGGTCGACTCAGTGTTCCACCGATAAATTGTCTGAAGACTTTACCGAATGGATTCACACGCATGCTATGAGCCAGCATGTCATTGAGCCAACAAGGTTTCGACAGGGTTGCTTACCTTCGTTACTGGATCTTGTAGTCTCTTCGAGTGGTGAAATGGTACGACAGGTAGAATACCTCCCTCCGCTAGGGAAGAGTGATCATATTATGATAAGCTTTCAGCTAATACTCAGGTATGACAAACCTCCTCCTAAACTGAGGCGCGATTTCAACTGTGTAGATTGGGATCTTGTAACAGAAGAAGCTAAAACGATCTTGTCGCAATACACAGGTGACGATGTGGCTGCTAATTGGCAGCTTCTGCATTGCTGTCTCTCGAGCTTGCAAGATAAGTTTGCTCCGTTGGTTCCTGTCAAGCGGCGCAACAAGCCAATGTGGTTCACACCTGCGATGCGTCGGGTGATTAAATTCAGGGATCGTGCCTGGAAAAGCTATAAGACTTCACAGACACAACGGTCCTGGATACAGTATAAGACAGTGAGGAATAAGGCTGTAGCTATGCAACGCACAGCGAAACGTGAATTTGAAACACGGTTGGCACGCAATATCAAGCAGTGCCCAAAGCGTTACTATAGCTATGCCCAATCTAAAGGCAAAACGCGCGAGTGGATCGGTAACCTGCAACAGGATAACGGACCCCATATAGTTTCAGATGTCGAAAAGGCTTTCGCGTTTCTCAAACACTTTCAGTCAGTCCAGAGAATTGACCGCCAAATAGACCCGCCTATCACACCAGTCTCTGTAAAATCGGATGGCATTGCTGCACTCGAGGGACTATATTTCACTAATGAGGAGATTAGACTTCAGCTTGCAGCAACTAACCCACATAAGTCTGCAGGCCCAGACGGTATTCACCCTCAGTTTATTAGAAACTTGGCGCCCGTACTAGCTGAGAGCGTGGGTCGTCTTTTTAACGCATCGCTGGTGCATGGAGTTATTCCGAGTGATTGGAAGCTAGCCGATGTTATCCCGATACACAAAAGCGGCAGTCGTTCATCTGTCTGTAATTATAGACCGGTAAGCCTTACTGTCATTCTGTGTAAGATCTTAGAGAGGCTGATCAGAGATCGGATCTGCAGGCACTTAGTTGAGTTTAAGTTGCTGGACTCTGCTCAACATGGCTTCCTTAAAGGAAAGTCGTGCCTAACAAACCTCTTGGGCTTTCTAAACGAGGTCACCAGAAAATTGGATAAGGGCCAACAGGTTGAGGTTTTCTACTTGGACTTCTGCAAGGCTTTCGACTCAGTGAACCATAGACTGCTCGCTACCAAACTAGGCTATATGGGTATCGCTGGTCCTCTAAGGAACTGGATAGTAGGCTTCTTAAGCAACAGGTACTTTCGTGTCAGGGTGGGCAGTACGTACTCACCGAAAGTAAGGGTTACGAGTGGAGTACCGCAGGGATCAGTACTCGGGCCGCTACTTTTCCTTATCTTCATCGATGACTTGGCAGCGGCGCTTAAGTGTCCCTGCTACATTTTTGCGGATGATGTCAAGTTTATTGGATCACCGAACGAACGTGATTTTATTGACGATATTGAAAAGGTTATCAAGTGGTCTGTTACATGGGATCTACCAGTTAACTTCTCAAAAAGCTATCTCTTGTCGAAAGTCGGCAAGAAGCTGGCGGTAGCTGGCCCAGATGGTACACTTGTGATAACTGGGGTGCCGAGAGTACGCGACTTAGGTATAGAGATTTCTGCGGACTTCAAATGGGCTGATCAATGTGCAGCTGCTGCACATCGTGCTAGGAGCGCGCTGTTTCGCCTTCGATCAGTTTTATCCTGCAGGTCCCCGGAGGTTTTCATACCGATATACAAGGCTGTCGTTAGACCTCATCTCGAGTACTGCATTCAAGCTTGGTCACCTTATCTTGAAAAAGATATTGCAAGGCTTGAGGGTGTTCAGCGCCTTGCTACTCGTATGATCGAAGGGCAATCAGGTAGATCTTATGAGCAAAGACTATTAAGTCTAGGGCTCTTTTCACTGAAAAGAAGGCGGCTGCGTGGGGACCTGATAGAAACCTTCAAGATCATGGCCGGTTTTAGTACTGTTCACCCAGGTGAAATGTATGTTCTCGCACCCAATGTGGGTACTCGAGGTCACCCTCTGAAACTGGCCAAACAACATGTCAGGTCTAATGCTCGTAAGCACTTCTTCAGTGAAAGAGTAGTAAGCTACTGGAACTGCCTACCTGAAGATGTCGTGAACTCTAACTCTGTAATGTGTTTCAAGAATAGACTTGATGCCGTATGGAGCTCACTATTTCCTGCATTTTGCCCCTAATTGAATAATGATATTGTATTTACCTGGTCTTTGAAATGCACTAATGTCTCCTCACCTTTGGTGAGGGGAGTTTTTGCTCTACATTCCAGGTAACCATCCTACCAGAAGAAATCTGTGAACTATTTTGTTTGAAGTGGTGGGCGCTCTTTTTGGCATACCACCGGAAGAAATCTGGACGCTCGATTGGCGACCTAGCCACTTATCGTCCTGTGCAACCTGAACCTGAACCTGAACTTGAGAAGTGCGCGAAGTTTGATTAACAAGGCTGTAAAGAAGCGTCATTTCTCATGTATCTTTTGTATTTTGCGCCAATATTATCGTTTGCTTTCATATAGCACAACACGTAGTAAAGGATGTCAAACTCTTTCTACGTTCCGATTGTAAATAAGAATGATAATGTTGGTTATTCTATTTTATATTATATTGATTCTCAATCTCTTTTGTTTTGTCGGACTCTACCCCGCGCTCGTCGGAGTTCGTTTCCCTTTTGGCCGCCGCCAGCTGCTGCTAAGACAGCCATCGTCTTCCAGCCATCCGGCTGCGCATCCAAACAAGGACCAGTGAACAATCATCCAGCGAACCAGCTGCGCATCAACCACAGGACTTGTCTACAATATTCTATTGTACTTACTACTTACTTTACTTTTGTGCGGCTGGCTACACTGGTGGATTAGCCGGCTCCATTGATGTCTCGGATCGCAGCAGCCCACGCACGTCGATCGGAGGCGAGATCGTTGCAGATCGTGATCCAGTCTCGTTCCCACCTGCGAACTCCGTAGACGGTACGCAGACCCATTGCGACATCATCATGAAGTTTCTTGAGGGTAGTGTACAAGTGATGTCCCCAGCACCACTCGGTGTTTGTTCGAGTACACATCTCTAGCCTTTTCACAGACAAGTGCAACCTACAAGGCAGCATGGAGTTGGCAGATAAACGCGCTGTGCACCAGTTATCTACCTACGGGACTTCTCTCCGGATTTTTCATCCGGGTTTCCTCCCGAAGCCTTTCCCACAATCGGGTGACCCACAAGGCAGTGGGGGTTTGGGGTCAGGGTTTTCCTTCCCCGCGTGCCTCATCACATACACCTTTTTATTCCACCTTTCGGAGTTCTCGCTTGGTGTGTGCTATCACTATGCTTGTGGTAAACTGCAACTTTACTTCAATCGCTACAAGGCAAAACGTTTCATTGCGATTACTCTTCTTCTTCTTCTTCTTGATAGACGACAGGTGGTCAAGCCCTTGTAAGCCGCACATTGAAGTTGATTTGTTTGTAATGTGCGAAGCTTAATTGTTGGGAAAAATGTTTTTTCTACATGCTATTTGACTGCCCAAGCCTCATTCACTAAAAGCTATCTCTTGTCTAAAGTCATTAAGAAACTAGAGGTTGCTGGTCCAGATGGTATACTTGAGATAAATGGGGTGCCGAAAGTTCGTGACTTAGGTATAGAAGTTTCAGAGGACTTTAAATGGCCTGATCAATGCGCAGCTGTTGCACAACGCGCTAGAAGAGAGGTTTTCGCCTTCGATCAGTTTTATCCTGCAGGTCCCCAGAGGTTTTCATACAATTATACAAA
This sequence comes from Atriophallophorus winterbourni, assembly GCA_013407085.1. Lineage (NCBI taxonomy): Eukaryota > Metazoa > Platyhelminthes > Trematoda > Plagiorchiida > Microphallidae > Atriophallophorus > Atriophallophorus winterbourni. The sequence continues at coordinate 15,104 of JACCGJ010020766.1, forward strand.
GCGGTCGTGAGAGCACATCTCGAGTATTGCGTTCAAGTATGGTCACCTTAATTGGAAAAGGATATTGCCAAGCTGGAAGGTGTTCAACGTTTAGCTACTCGTATGATTGTTGGGCAATCGGGTAGGTCGTATCAGGAACGATTGCTGAGTCTAGGGCTCTTCTCACTAAAAAGGAGGAGGCTACGTGGGGACCTGATTGAAACCTTCAAAATCATGTCAGGTTTCAGTACTATTCATCCCAGTGAATTGTACGCTCTGGCGCCAAGTGTGGGTACTCGAGGCCACCCATTAAAACTGGCCAAGCGACATGTCAGGTAAAATGTTCGTAAGTTCTTCTTTAGTGAGAGGGTAGTAAATTACTGGAATCGACTGCCTAAAGAAGTTGTTTGTTCTACTTCGGTAGGGGGTTTCAAAAATAGACTTGACTCTGTGTGGCCTTCATTATTTCTTGATTTTTATCCTTAAGGGAATAGTTGGTATGATCCTCATGTTGTCTTTGGAACGCACTAATGCTTCTCCTCACCTATTGGTGAGGGGAGTTTTTCTGTTGCATTCCAGATTACTCTCATACCAGAAGATATTTGTGAAAATATTGTTGAAGTGGTGGACGCTCTTCTGTGGCATACCACCAAAAGAAATCTGGACGCTCGATTGGCTCGTTA
>JACCGJ010020769.1:0-11303 GCA_013407085.1 Atriophallophorus winterbourni
CAGTTCAGTTCAGTTTGCACAGGACTGTATGTGGCTAACGAGCCAATCGAGCGTCCAGATTTCTTTCGGTGGTATGCCACAGAAGAGCGTCCACCACTTCAAACAATATTTTCACAAATATCTTCTGGTATGAGAGTAATCTGGACTGCAACAGAAAAACTCCCCTCACCAATAGGTGAGGAGAAGCATTAGTGCGTTCCAAAGACAACATGAGAATCATACCAACTATTCCCTTACGGATAAAAATCAGGAAATAATGAAGGCCACACAGAGTCAAGTCTATTTTTGAAACCCCCTACCGAAGTAGAACAAACAACTTCTTCAGGAAGTCGATTCCAGTAATTTACTACCCTCTCACTAAAGAAGAACTTACGAACATTTGACCTGACATGTCGCTTGGCCAGTTTTAATGGGTGGCCTCGAGTACCCACAATTGGCGCTAGAGTGTACAATTCACTGGGATGAATAGTACTGAAACCTGACATGATTTTGAAGGTTTCAATCAGGTCTCCACGTAGCCTCCTCCTTTTTAGTGAGAAGAGCTCTAGACTCAGCAATCGTTCCTGATACGACCTAACCGATTGCCCAACAATCATACGAGTAGCTAAACGTTGAACACCTTCCATCTTGGCAATATCCTTTTCCAAATAAGGTGACCATGCTTGAACGCAATACTCGAGATGTGTCGTAGAGCTAAAGTTTTGCACAGACCAGTAAATGATCAGTGTCACAGTCTGCGCTTTGATATGATCAGGTGAGAATTACGCTTCCTATATTAGTGCACCTAACAAGAATAAGATCGAGCTGGTGCAAGTGCTTAGAGCGAGAATGTTTCCAAGAGACCCTATGCTGTGGTTTCGTTTGGACGAAATTGTTACCAACACAGAGACTGAACTGTGTCCAAATCCGTTCGCTCCCGCTGCTGCTCGGTTTTTTTGATTTTCAAAGGTCGTTTCGAGCGGCAAACCAAACTCCATGCAGTCAAGGCTCATCAGAACCACTTATGTTCCAAAAAAACGTGTAATCTCTTCCTGTTAGCTTACCAGTGTCTGGTAATCGCGTCTCTTGTAGGGCTACCCCATCGACATTGAGTCTTTTTAACTCATTGTTAATCACAGCAGATTTTTTTACGCCTCTGATATTCGGGACCTCGTCATGAAATCCAGGAAGCATGGACCGGACGTTCCAGGTTCCCAGTTCTAGAAATGACATTTGTTTTTTAGTAGTTGGTTTTGCTGGTGCGGAATTAAATGTCTGCTTGTCGGTTGATTCCTATTTCCCATGCTCGATACTGCCCGATTCAATAACCCGCCTAAGTCGGCACCCCAATTCTCCTCATCTCGATGAACCACGTTTACTGAGAATAACTTTCAAAAGACAAAAAGAGATGGAAGACGTTCTGTTAAACTCTTATTTGCTACGTACATTCTCACAGACTAAATGTCGCATACATGCAGATATTCCGTGGTGGGAGAGGAAAGGTAATTTGAACAATGGGAAAAAATGTGACCAACGCAGTATTGTTCTTCTTGGTGTTCCCGAACACACTGACACTGCCTCAGGAAGTGAAATACAGCACCACGATTACAAACAGTGGCTCTATGTTGCCAACAGCATCGGGGCTCACGAGTCAGTTGTGGTGGACACTTTTAGAATACCTCGTTCACCAAACTATAAAGGTGACGGGCCAAAACCTCTGAAAGTAACACTTTTAACGAAAGGTATGATGGAATCAGTTAGGGCTAACTGGAAAGCAAACAATAGGAATCTCCCGAAGGATGTCAGAATGAGTGATCACAGACTTTCTACGCCTTCTAATGAACCACGCCTTCCACAATCAGACGAGACTCCGATTAGAAACACTGTGGCAATCCCAAAAAACGGCCGATTTCCGACTCTCGAAGGGTCGGACTAATAGACGAGCTTTCAGCCCCATCACTGTATACGAAAACTACAATCAATTGCCTATATACAAACGCACAATGCCTGTTAAACAAACTAACTGAACTGAAGGATCTCTGCAATCAGCACTCACTCGACGTCATAGCAATAACTGAGACATGGTTTCAACCTCATGTGAGCGATCGCGAGCTCTCTATTCCAAACATGACCTTGTTTCGGAGAGACCGCTTAAGAACAGGTGGTGGAGTAGCTGTTTACCACCATGACCGTTTATACTGTACGGTAGTTACAGATACTGAACTCGATCTGGAAGACAGTTTATGGTGCAACTTGAAGCTCGAATCAGGCGACAGTTGCATCGTTGGTGTAGTTTACCGTTCGCCATCATCATTGGATGCGTATAACGAAAACCTCTTGAACGCAATGCAGTACGCCGGAAAACAGCGCAATTCGCAATTGCTGATTATGGGAGACTTCAATCTGCCTCAACTATATAACCGAGTAGATCACCCACCCCTATCCCTAGACTACAATTTTCGAGAACTGTTTGATTACATCCCTTTGTATAATCATGTTTTCGATTATACACGACAACGAAATTTGCAACAGACTTCTGTTCTAGACCTAGTCTTAACGTCCGAAGCCACTGCCGTTGAAGATGTTCAGTATCACCCTCCGCTGGGTCGAAGCGACCACCTCGTTCTGCTTTTTCAATACGTGTGCAACGCCAGTAGAATTGTAAAGCAAACAAAACAAAATAGAAAAGTGGATTACATTGGTTTGATGAAAACAATGGTAGCTTTTGATGAACATAATATAAATTTCAGTGATCCGGACTCGCATTGCACAACCCTGACAGATTACATAATCAACATGATACATTTCCATTCTAAAAATGTCCCGAAACATAGTAGCAAAGAACCACAATTCAGAATTCGCAGTAGGACTAGAAAATGGTTGACAAAGCGAAATTTGGCATGGGCTATTCACAGTGTCTCCAGAACTGATTCGACGTGGGCAAACTTTCGCGAATTGCGGAATCAGGTCACAAATCTCATCCGAGAGGACAAACAATATCACCAGCTTCAGCTGGCGGTAAGAATGCAGCGAAATCCTAAACTGCTTTATCGAACTGTTAACAACACTACGAAGCTGAAACCCGGTGTTTTTCCTATCATGACAGATAACGGACTAACTGATTCTGTTTTGGAAACCGCTAACGCTCTAGCCAGATTTTATTCACGAGTTTTCACCCCCAAAGATAAATTACAACCAACAGATTTGTCAGCAACAATTGTGCCGGAGACGATATGTGATATATGCATCAGTTCGGAAATAGTGCAGCACCACCTACGCAAGTTGAATATCAACAAGTCCCCGGGAGCTGACGGAATCACACCTGCAATACTAAAGTTATGCGGCAGTCAACTGTGCGACCCACTTTGTGATTTATTTAATCACTCCTTGAGGGAGGGTGTTGTGCCTAATGACTGGAAGAGAGGAATCATAACACCCATCTACAAAGGTGGAACTCGTTCTGACCCAGCAAATTACCGCCCTGTTACACTCCTTCCAGTGATCTCAAAAATTATGGAGCGAATTGTGTGCGAAAGAATTGTGAGTCATCTCGAAGCCCAAAACTTGTTGTCCAGAGAGCAACATGGATTTAGAAAGTCTCGTTCTTACTTGACTAACCTACTGGAGACACTGGATGACTGGACGCAGGCAGTGGATAATGGTGGTTGCGTGCATGCGTGTTACTTGGACATATCAAAGGCGTTTGATCGCGTGGACCATTCTATACTGCTGCGCAAGTTGCACGATGTTGGTATTAATGGGTGCCTTCTTGTCTGGCTGAGAAGTTACCTTCTTGATCGCAAAGCAACTGTACGTATCGATGGTGTGATATCTGGGGAAATCGAGGCCACTAGCGGTGTCCCACAAGGCTCGGTACTTGGTCCGATTCTCTTTTTGGTCTACATCAACGACCTTCCGAAACTTGTCACAGCCAAAATGGTTCTCTTTGCGAATGATGTTAAAATTTGGATGCGAATCAAGTCAAGCGTGGACTGTTTTCGCTTACAAAGCGATTTGGATCTATTGAACAGCTGGTCGGAGAGAAATAAACTTCCATTCAACTTCCGAAAGTGTAAAATGTTGCAAATAGGCAAAGATTTTCCATTCTCATACAACCTTGGACCAAATCAACTGGAATAGACAACCAAAGAAAAAGACCTCGGCATATGGATTAGTGGAAGTCTGAAGTTTAGCATGCAATGCGAAGCAGTGTACAATCGAGCTAGCCGCATGCTAGGTATGCTTCGGCGGATTTTCGGACATTTTTTCCGGGAATCATTCTCCATGCTCATAAATACGTATATTAACCCGGTGATGGATTACTCAGTGCAAGCTTGGGCACCGTGGCTACAAAAGGACATCAAGCTGCTCGAGAGGATCTATCACAGAGCAACTAAAATGGTGGGCTGCCTCCGCAACCTACCATATGAGAATCGACTTGAGCAGCTTAATTTGGATACACTGCTTCGCAGAAGGGTTCGATTCGATCTAATACTAACCTACAAAATAATGAACTCCAAGGCGCACCCTCTGAGGCATCTATTTGGCCTCCGGTCAAGCCATGCCACACGTACTCACCCATTTGCATTTGATATTCCACATTCCCACCGGAACTGCCGTCGGTTCTTTTATTCGGTGCGCGTTTGTTTCTTATTGAACTCCCTACCGTCACATGTTGTCCAATCATCTAGTGAAAGGATTTTCAGGAACAAACTGGATATATTTATGCGTAGTAATTCCACCCTACATCCCGTATATATAACATGATTTTTTTTCCAAACGAATATTTTTTTACCCATCATACCGACACAATACTTGGCATTTTTTGCAACTACAAAACTGTCGATCTTCCTGAAGAATCAATCTTTTTTTGTATATATATTTATTGTCCTTATACGAATATCCTGTGGTGTTGTACAGCTACGAGCTTTTTTATACCATAAATTCTTGAATCTTGAATCTTGAATCTTGAATGCGAATAGCAGACCGTGGCATGAAGGCTGCCCAGTTTGAGACGTGCGGTTTTCGTCCAAAGAGATTTGAAAGTCTCCTTCACCATCGAAAGCAAACCCAGGCGCTGAGCCCAACGCCAATCGAGCCATAGCTTTTAACCGGTATCTGCTGATTCCCGTGTTATCATCCACAAAAGCGAAATGGAGTGTCCTCTATTGGTGCGTTGTGATGTACGCCATGGTAGTTCAATGTGGAGAACTAGCAGTTGCCCATGCAGCAAGCGCTCCCTCCCCACTGCACTACCGAAACCATAGGAACAGCTAGGCTGATACGTTCGGACAACGATGCGGTCGCAGAAGTTGGCAGAGCAACGTTGTAGAGAACTTCGTACTCCCTATGGGACTCCGGCTCTGGATTTTTCTTCGAGGTTGACACCTGGAGCCTTTCCCATGATTAAATGTAGCCACAAGGCATTGGAGGTTTGAGATAAGGGTTTTCGTTCCCCCAGGTGGACCGGCTTTATGAACTTACGACCTCCACCTGCCTGAAGCATGCTGGTTTTGAGGCGCAAGTCAGCCGCCTTTGCCCTTTCTCTTGTCTCTAGAAGCAGTTCCTTTTGGTCACAAAGGACCACGTGTGCAGGCCAAAAGCTGGATGCGGTTGTCAGAGGCTATATGAGACGCGTGCCATTGGGAGATTTTTGGAATTGGGAGCTGATCTTCAAAACCGCTCCGGCTTTGACAACCTTGGATATTTGTTGAAAATATTGTTTTGCAGTTTTATCATGTCAGCAAATGGTGCCACTTGATATGTGAAGGAAGTCACTCGAATTAGGGCACTATAATCACAACATGGGCGCCAGGCGTTCGCTTTGTTCTTTATAACCACGTGTAGAGAGTAATCCCAGGATGAATGAGAGGGTCGGATGATACCAACCTCCAACATATGCTCGAATTCTCATTTGGCACAAAAATTATTTGTATGATTGAATAACAAAAACTCCCAATGTATTTAGCTTTGCTAAATTGTCAATGAACTCACGATTAGTCAAATCAACAGAAAGATTGAAATGAGAAAGAAAGTCTGACCCAAAATCGGAACTTATACATTCGGTATAATGAAAATCCACCGAACATCGCTACGTAGTCCTAGATCTACAGAAATGGAACGCTTACCGTTACTGGAAATTCGGATACCATTTGCCGCTTGGAGAGTCAGAGGGGATTGGCTCTTGCTGTCTCATTTTGTGGGTGGGTAAACGCTGACTTCCGCACCATTGTCGACCAGAAAACGCAAACTGGTTAAACCATCTCTGACGTGGAGTAGATGGATAGTGGTAATGCTAGACAGAGACGTTGTGTGTGACGTTGTGTCTGTTCTATCAAGGCCATCAGGCGTTTTACTGTGAACAGATAAATGTGTAGTATGCATGATTTGTTTATCGAATTGTTAAAGTCTTCATCAATTGTGGTCCTAACATCCCATTTATCTAAACACTACCGGTTTCTGGTTGTTTCTTGTTGTCGGTTTGAGACACCACCATCAGCTTCACCGAACCTTCATACAGTTGTATAGTTGTAAACATGTAGCTGAGGAAGCATATTTTTCAGAATAAAACTTATTTAACCCTAACAATCTTAATTTATCTACTATTATTTATTTTCAGCATTAAATGTCAACTTGAATTGTAAGTCTTCTGAAATTCAATTTCCACATAAATGCTTTCTGTCTCAATGGAGCTAGTTCGATTTATATTTATTTTCATCATTGGAAACAAGATTTTAATTGAAGGCGTTTCGTAATAGCTTTATTTATATTTATTTCTATTGATCCACCAGTCAACATTATTTGACACCAAAATTGGGCAATAATTTTAACGTGAGAATTCTTAGGGAATCTTATAGTTTCCACATTTAATTTAGTACATTTAATGACAAGAGATATTTCGCCTCCGTTAACTTTTCATATGTATATATAAAGCGTGCTAGGATTACATTTTTTCCGTTGTATAAAATCAGTCAAGTGAAAGCCTGGAAACAAAATCATTTCACCGTGCGAATTAAAACAAAACTTATACTCATTTTTCCGCAAAAGTTTGGTTAGTACATTGGATTTGAAAAAAAAGAAGGCTATTATGATTTTGTTATATGGCATGTGTGGCAAATTCAAGATTTCGAATCAGTATTATTCCAGATTGCAAAGTAATTTAGCCAAAGAATTCACACACAATGAATTTTAAGCGCAGTTTATGTAGTAGCATGTAATGACAAAAGCACTGTTGTCGTGAATAAAAAAGATTATTAAGTTTGACATGCAAAATTATAAGAAATTCTTCGTAGTCGTAAACTTGATAAAGGCCTTACTGTGAACACTGTAGTGGTAACGGGCAAATTGAGAATAAAAACAATATTAAGAAGGACATTGGTAATCAACCAACAGATAATGGTTCACTTTTATAAAATTACAGTTTTTAGAATTATGCTTTTTTCATCAAAATGATTAATCGTTTCCTACGACAAGATTAACGAATCGGAACTATTGACATGCTCGACACAAAAAATAGTTAGTCGAAATCAATATTCAAAAGAAATTTTCCGAATTTGATGCTTCAGCACATTTTTGAAATGAAGCCATTTTCATTTTCGCATGCTTATTTACAAATGCGTCGTATCATATTTTTAATTGCAGCTTTATAAAATGGAATGCAATGTGAGTTGCAACGAACGACTGAATTAATATACATTCTATACATCATTATTTGATATAACAGCGTATTGTTCTGGAGCATATTATTTTAATACAAAATATACAAAAAGACTCCCCACCAGGAATAAGTAAATTATTAATATTCTCAAGGCCAAAAACCTGTTACATTGACCAAGAAAACTAACAATAGATGGAGCATGATAAACATTGCAATGAACCGACATAATATTTCGATTTTAAGATAATAATAAAACGACATTGATTTGAGTGATAGTGGGGTCACATCGTTCGTATCAAGTGTATATCTTTAAATCAGAAATCTGTAGCTAAATGCTTTGCAACACGATGCTCTTTCCAAGATCATCATGAATAACAATAATTCTTGAAAGTTTTGCATCTCTTGTGATCGAAATTTTTGTTTGGAAGAAATGTTATTTTAATTGTACCTACAAGTAGACAGGTAGTTAGATACACCGTCAAGTGGATGGATAGAAGAAGAAATGTAAAGAAACAGAATAGAATTGACAAATTCAATCTGCGTATTTAATAGTATATAAACGATTTATTCAGTGATCTCAAGAGATTATGTTTTAATATTGTTCCGTATATTTTATATTGTGAACATGTAACGCTTAAATATTTCGGTAATAATTATATTTCAAGCAATTTCTATATTATTCGTTAGACCAGAATAACCACTAGCTAAACCATTTTACAATATTTGTCTAAACTGTTTCCAGGTTATCGAAGTTGTATTGGATGTGAGTAATTGTCAAATCTCTAATCATAATCTCTCATAAATAGCACTTTTTTCTGTGAAATCATCCCGAAACATATTTTATATTAATTGTAAATGTATTATTAGGGCTTATTAATTCAAATTCAGTTTAATGCTTTAACAAAATTGCTATAATTATCATTTTTCCGTTCAATCCACAGTGGCAAAAGTGACCTTTTGTGAGTTATCATTTGATCCTCATATTTTACTTGTCAATGTTGACTTGGTATCAAGTGACCCATTTGTGATGCACACGAATCTGGGTAAAATTAATTAGCTCATTGATAACATAAATTCAACAGAATATTTTGTCGAGCCGTAATCAAATTAGGTCAAGTTTATCTTTATAAGCATTTCAGTGCTTTATTAACAACTTAGGCTCCTAAGCAATTATTGAGATCGCATGTTATGACGTGAAGGTAATACCAAGCATTGCACGGATTACTATATGCTAAATCAAAAACCGGGTTGCTCTTTCATATGTACGAGAGTAGACACTGCAAATTAATGCATGAAATCATGCTACAACCAGCGTAACAATAACCGCAGGTCAATTGAATGCAAATTTATATGCCCAGAGATTCAAAACGTGCGTAACGTAAATTTTTTATTTGAAATTCTTTGAATCAAATGCTCATTACAGAAGAAATAATATTAAAATCTACGGAAACGTTGGCACTCTAGAATAAATCTGCACCGCATAAAATAATTTTGCTTTTTTTGATTATTTTATTTTAGTTTAAAGGTGGAAGATGGGCAGTGAGTTTTATTTCGTGAAATTCAATAATACCAAAATGTTAGAATATCATGAGTTTATAATAGTCTTCGGATCAGTAGTTCACATTTCTCTTCAACAAAAATGTATCCATTCACAGAAAACAACTATTTGTTGCTGATTAGGATGTGTTGTGAATTTAACGAATATGTGTATCCAATTTACACTGTTATTTCGAAACCTAGTAATGTTCTTGAGGTACAAAATTATTTCGCAAATAACGTATGCTTTAATTTATCTCATTTTACAGAATTGATAAACTTCATACAAGGTAACTCCATTATTCACTATATTATAATAAAATATTTCTTTCTGGATAAATGAATGCATATCCGATAAATGTCACATTTCAGATTTTCTCAGAACGCAACCTCGTAAGTATACACAATTTTCTGTGAAATTACAATACAAAATGATTCAATAACTTTTCATATATTTTCTCTATACTTTTGTATTTATAACACAGAGAAAAACAAAATTTGAGATTGTGAGTTTTCTAGTTGCAGAAATTCAAAATGATTGATGATGAACCTAGGTAAATGATCACAAATATGTTTAATATTCGAAGTGGAACGTGAATGAACAATTAATTGCAGAATTGCAAAGGAAATCCAATCATATTCCTGTTTGATTAATTGTTTAACGATTTCATCTATATTTTCCAGAATGCAAATGCAGAAAAGACTGTGAGTATCCAATTTCATCCGTCCACATCTAGCTTTCATTCGACAATTTCTATTATAAATAAACGTTAAATATTCACCGTACAATGAATATATAGCAAACACGTGATAATGAATAACAAGCGTATCTTATATGTTTACGTGAAACAATTCAACCTCAAAATAAATCAAAAACGCATTGAAAATGTATCGAGAAATACTTACATACATTACACCTAATGACCACACGCACAACGTTTGTGGTCAAAAGTAATAGTAAATTTGTTCCTGCCAACCTTATACAAAAGTAGGATGGAAATTTGAAACTATATATATTCTTTGTTTACAGCATGAAATCTGAAGTGGAAAGGTAAGCTCACGTCGATTTAAACACGGCCAATTTACAATCCGAAATGCTCTTTCTCCAATATATTTACCGACGCAGTGTAAATAACACATTTTTGTTGAGACTCCGGTTTAGGAATTAACTAAGATAGATTATGTAATTTGGTAGTGGTCTTTTAAGAATCATCATTAGTAAGATAACGCCTGAAGTTACTGTGGAATTGTATAGTAATCGATATAAGTATCCTACGTAAATCTCACGACTGACTACTCGGTAAAACTGTCAAAATGCAAATCAGGTAAATTATGAGACAATTTTGAAAAAAATGATATTCAAATATTTTATTTCGTCTATGATGTGCGAACGGCCCAGATTGCACGATCAAAGCATTAAGCATACGAAACACAAGCGTTGCATGCAATTAGTGTTCTCTAAACCATAACTGTTTTAGAAACAATACACCAGTAATACGAATATGAAACCAGACTACTATCGAACAATTCCTCAGCATACCTCTTCATTGTAGGCTTGTAGTTTTTTACATTATGTTTGGGATTCCTATGCATTTTGCAAATCGGTTAATTATTTTATAAACTTAATTTAGAATTAGCGCACTGGAAAACTTGTGAGTTAATTTTTTATTGTATATCTTCAATTTAATTGTCTACATTGTGTTAGAATTGCTCCATTTTAGAAACGATTTGTAAAGAATAAGAAAATATACCGTTATTCGATTGACATTAAATGCGTTTTAAGATTTACGTAGTTACGGAAATATTCTTTTATTCTTAGACTTGTCGAGTTATGATAAACTTCCATCAACATTCATCTGATTGCATAAAAAAGGATATCATATTAGCCTCATATACCAAATTATAGCAGATATAACGTGACGTTAACCATAAGCTTAATGAATTATCGCTTGATAGTTCGCTTGTATCATCCTTACACTTGCATGTATCATAGTATTGGACATGTTTTGTTCGTTCACAGATTTTACGTTTCTTTATCCATAAGATTGTGGAGCTAGAGAAGAAACTAATTCTATATTGATTACTTCATATTTGTTTTCACATGTCATTTTTATGGATAAATCTAAACCTT
>JACCGJ010020773.1:0-33300 GCA_013407085.1 Atriophallophorus winterbourni
TGGTATCTAACCTGTTGCTAGTGCTTGCGTTTTGGGATAATAAGTGGACAAAGCGAATTGGCGTATGCAATTTTTAAGCGATAAACAGTTTTCAGAGGCTTAAATTCCCGGGCGAGCTTTGCTTTGTTCGGCTGTAAAAGCTGGCTTGAAAAGCAGCCTGATGGCTTCAGCACATTCGACAGACATCGATCCCTCGCTAACTAATTAATTTTGCGTAGCGAAACGAAGTTTGATCAAGCTTCAATTTTCTATTAACCAATGATTAGTATGTTTCACAAGCTGCAGGCTTATTTGAACTCATGATTAAGAAGCTTAAAATATTAGCACGCTTAACTAGAATACGATCAACCTCATGCCAATGTTTTGACTGACGATGTTTAAGCGATCATTTATGCCATCAATTTGTTCGGAACTTAACTCAATGCAGTTGAGGCTCATCACAGCCCATCCCTTTTCAAAAGAATTCCTAATCTCTTACTTTCGCATACCCACATCTGGTAACCGAGTCTCTTGCATGACACCAACGTTTAATTTGCACCTTTTCAGCTCATAGTTGATGAGGGCTGATTATATTACTTATACGAAGTTTAGAACTTCGTCACGAAATTTAGGAAACATGAATCGTGCTTTACAGGTTTTCAGTTTGGAAGATGATATATTTGTGTGAACAATGTGTTATCCTGCGTTGGAAGAATACAGTCTGCTTTGCCTCGTTATTAATACCGAAGAATCCAATGAATAAAAAATAGTGTGACTAAGAGGCACTAAATAATTGAAGGCTGCACAGTTTTTTAAGTGAGGTATTGTCATATAAGATCAGGAAATCCTTCCCAGAGTAAAAAGCAGTCAAATGCGCTGTGCATAATATCAGATAACGAATAGCTTTTTACCGGAAAATGTTCAGCGTGCAATTGTCCAAATGAAAACTTCTGAGTTCTGAGTTTCGAGTTCAATTGGTAAAAAGAGAAACACAGGTTATGGCATGAAAACACTCGTAATCGCTACACAACACATTGAACAATAACAATAAGCAAGTCATATTTTCTCTGCTATAAAATCTACGCAGTCTTAGGTGGATTTACTGAATACCTAAAAAACTATTTGGATATCTATCTATATCTCTATTTATGTATCTATGTATCAATCGACCAATTTTTCTATCAATCAATCAATCAATCAATCAATCTTTCTATCTATCTATGTATCGATATGTGTATCTATGTATGTATGTATGTATGTATGTATGTATGTATGTATGTATGTATGTATGTATGTATGTATGTATGTATGTATGTATGTATGTATGTATGTATCTATCGATATATCTATCTATCTATCTATCTATCTATCTATCTATCTATCTCTGTTTTTTCCGATATTTATGAACTTTATATTTTCATTTCTTTATTTATGTTTTAATAAATTTTCGCTAATTTTTTTCTAAGGAAATATTTTCGCATTATGGAACTGATCATCGCCTCACTGATTTTCACTATGACGAAGATGAGTGCAAAATTTATTGTCTGTCGTCCATGGTGCCTGCGAATACTCTGAATGATTATGCGATTGAAAATCTTGCTATTGAGCTGCGTTCGTCCACTTTCGACTTTGTGGTTTTTCTCCGCGAACCGATTGCGAAAATTAGTGAGTCTTGATCATATCAATTACTTTCGAATTTTCTGTTTTATGATTTGAAGTTAAAAGTTTTATTTTAGGAATGCAACAACTTTTTCACTTACTGACCATGATCACATGCTGGCTGGTCATCATCAAATGGAAACATCATTATTAGTTTCAGCGAGCATTAATTTTCACGAGTTTCCTCATCTAACACTGGAGCATCATGTAAAATTCTAGATTAAATGTCAAAATTTGCATTTCAAATTACAATATCATATGAAATATTCGTGTGTTCAGAACAATGAATGAAAATCAATTATCCGGTACAGCTAAGTTGAAAACACCGCATGAATTATTATACAGAAGAAGTTCCTCCAACGTTTTCTGCATTTTATGTTCATGCGATCGAATCTTGTTTAATTATATTTATTGCTTCCTTCGTCAAGGTCTTATCACAGCTAGCGCAGATTTTACCCGAGCAGGCATGAAAGTGCACATCATGTACCTTCGCAGTTAGCTCTTTAAAATCACATTTGCAGAGTTAGTCCACAATTGTATCCAAGATGCTGAGCTTCACGGTCAAAGTACAATATTGAGTGAAAAGACGTGGAATAGTGAACTCTTTCGAATGGATTTACATTCGACTGTGTGCATTAAAGTTGGTATTATTTTGTACTTGGATTTTGCGTGGAATAAGAAAAATCCATCTGCTCTACGTCGATGGAACTGATATTGTATAATCCGACTGATCTTGACGAAACGATCCCAAAACTTACACGTATCTAGGTATGACTTCAGAGCAATCCACGAAAGAGTTAGAGCTCAAAACTAGTCCGGTGACTCGTTATCCCAACATAAAGTACATCGTTTTCATGTGACCAACGTGCCAACTGTCAACTAATCAAGATAAATTTTGTATTCTATATAATTTAATTTTCTTTTCAAGTCGTTGCCAAAAGAAAGGAAGGTTTTTTTCTTGCATTTGTAGTCTGGAACCACACAAAAAACAACGACAATAATTCTGCAAATAGACTTCAATCTTTTTACAATATGTCTATAAGGGTGTATGAATGGCTTTCCATGCAAAATATTTAACTTATAGCATGTCGGCTAATTATCGCTATTAATCTCAAATTTACCCAATAATGTACCCCGGTTTACTGAAAACATAAACTTCAAATGATCACAGAGCGGAATTACGGTAAGTTATTTACACTGTTGATATATATATATATATATATATATATATATATACTGGACTTCATATGTAGAGCCTAAATATATATGGTTTTATTAACAATACTGAACATTAATTGGTGTTTACTCAAACCAGTAGAACCAAGCAAAATCGGGAGCGAACGGATTTGGACTCTAAATCTGAAATGCATTGCTGGTACCATTACGTAGGCCAACGTTTTTAATTTGACACCCTCTGACACACCTACTTAACAGTCCTTATAAACGTTCCCATGACAATTTTGTAGTGGTATTGGGTGAATTTAATGCCAGCGTCGGTGCAGATTACGATTCTTGGTCAAACTACCTAAGAAACGGAAATGGAAAACGCTTAAGTCCATCAGATGTAGCCTCTGAAAACAAGAAATCGTTTGAAAAATTGCATGCGTTGATTCGCTTTTTCCACCTATGGTCCGTAGCAAGATCGAACAAACGACTGGTTCGAATCAAAAACTTGTGAAATGACTAATGCTTTGGACGAGAAACGGTCAGTTCTCTTGAACTTCAAATGTATGCCAATAGATGAAAAATTACGACATCACAGAGCATATAGAAATATGGTCCAGTAATCTGCTAGGCGGTGTGCAAATGACAATTGGTATCCGAAAAGTTGCCGTACCAATATATTTCACATTATGTGATGGGATCAAAAGAGCCATTCGTACGAAAATAGTTAAAACAGTTTCTATTAATCCACTCAGTGGGAACGCGATTGTCAACAAACCTCAGCAGCTATTTTCTCCTCTCGACGCTAGGAAAATCACGGTTTTACCGCATGCAATTGAAAGAATTTTGGTCGTTCAACTCCCCTTGAACACTGACTTAGTCATTCCACTATTAATGAGCTCAGCAGAGCAATCGACCGCCTAATGAGATCAAATTCTTCTGGTGACAACGACGTCCACACGAGTTCATCAAACACTGCAGAGCAACTTTTTCACAGCTACTTCCTCGATTAATTGTTTAGTGCTGGCAGGAGGAGTGTCTCACAAGAGATGCGAGGCACCAAGAACATCAAGTATTTAAGTATCAGGGTTACCGAGGAAGTTTCAACCAACACATGGGAATTTCTCTTCTGAAAGTTTTAGCTGACAGGGTTTATTCCGAAGCTGATTGTGGATTCCGAAGGGGAAAATCAATCGTAGACATGATCTTATCCCTGAGACAATTTTAAAAGAACTTCGGTAACAGCTTATGCAAATAAATATCGTTTTTATTAAACTAACAAAGGCATTTGTCTACATTAGCAGAAAAGTTCTTTCGAAAAATATGAGACCTGCTGCCTGCTGAAAATGCAGCAATTCTGGCTCTCTCTAAGTGCAGTTCTATTCGCTGATGGGCTGTAAAGACTTTGCGCTGACAATCAGTATCAACAAAATCACACTCTTTGTTTAATGGATAATATTGCCTTCCATCATCACAGTTTAAATCTCTAATCTTGAACCAGTACATCATTTGACATATCTTGGTTCAGCCATTGCGTGCAACCTCTAGATAGACACCCAAATTGATTTGCGTATTTGCGGACCCTTACCATCTTGTCCTGATTAAACTCTCTTGTCCGGGGAAGCCACAGGTAAAGCTATACATCGCGTAGATACTAAATGCTTAAGTTTACGACAACAGACCTGGACCATCCACGTAACTAAAGAAAGGATGTGGCATTTTATTGAATGGATCAAAAGGCTAACATTATCAAGCAATTTGTATATCCTGTTAAATCACATTGAGAAAATGAAATGTGTACACAAATATTTACTATTTTTATCATGATCAGGAGAAAAGTATATCTGTGAGTTTCGATATTGATCATTTTATGCTGCAAATATATGATCACTATTATTGTCCAAACGAAGATCACAATAAATGATTTTTTACGTGTTGTTTAGTGTCGAAAAGAAATTAAAAACCGGCTTTGCTATTTGTCGCATGAAGCACTCAATATGATGAGTAGTAGCTGACAGAATTCTGCCAATCTAGTTTTGCACTGAGCACACTCATCCCAAATATACAGCAGAAAAATAATTTTTAATATATGCCGATTGTTTTGGTAACATTACACTTTAAAGAACACAGCAAATTAGCTGTTTATTTGCAAACCAGCGACATTATTTTAAGGCTGCCGAGGCAAATAAGATAGTCGCGTGAATTATTGAACGTATATTATTTCGAATATCGATTCATGCTCTGTTTTAAAAGTGTACTGGGAGCGTGGTTTTTTTACATAGAGGATGCGAAACTTTTAATGAACATTAATTTGGTAGATGACTACTAAAGTTTAATATGACAATCAGGTGCTAAATGGATGGACTTTGATGAACAAGTTGCCTTTTACTTTCCACATTTCACATTTTGATACACTCATGTAAGTCGAATTCTAGATTGAAATCTATGCCCCCGTATGCGGCAGTCTGAAAACATCGACATTGGGAGATTTTATTCTAAAAGCTTGTATTTAGTGCTCGTGAGATTAGTAAGATCTAGTTTTTGCGTTTCCCGCGAGTGCCGATAATACATAACTTAAACAGTACACATATCCTGCTTAAATAACGCAACACGAGCTTTAGAACAATGGTAACGAAAGGACATTGCAACATTCATCACATCGGAAGTAAAATTTTGAGATGATTTGATAGAGTTAAACCGGTCCAATCTTCATCTAAAAAATAACAGCTTTATCGTTACAGCCAGTGAAGTATACATTGAAACTCGTATACATACTCCTTAAAAGTAGACCGAATAAATGGGATAAGACTACGCTGATTGCGACATATCAATCGAGTGAAAATCGCGTTTCCTTCCTTGATGTCGATGAATTCGAGTACACAGGTTTCAGAGTAACATTCACCACACCGACCCCGAGATGCCAACTCACATGACGAGTACCTCAACATTCACTCCAGTGGTCTGACTTTCCGACGTTAATCATGAGCATTCTCAAATCTCATAACAAAATGGAACGCCAATTTGTCAGCGCATTTAGAGAGCACAGAAAAAAGAACAAAAACACAGTTTTATATACAAAACACGTAATCACAAGAACGTTGTCGACTTATTTGTACTGAATTTCACTTGGATATGATTTGTCAGTTGATTTCGTGGCAATAGTTTCAATATAAGTCCTGAACCAGTTGGCCTCGTTTGAGTGATCATAAAGAAACGAATATTCAAAATCGAATAACGTTATCCATTTGCTCCTGTTTTCTAAGATCTTGTCATTCGAGTCGTCCCTCTAGTATATATGTGAATAGCATTGTCGGCGAGTGGATGATATTCAGAACACAATCCTGGTGCACATTACCGCAGCAGTTAGCGTCGAAACGACTGAGAAAAAATCGCGATCCAGCGATAATTCGGGTTTCGGATAAATTGCACGAGAGTGGTTCGAATGAAAACACTTCGGGCGACATGAGCAGGTGACAACGTCAGCCGCTATTGAGCGATATGCAATTAGTCGATGTATGTTAAAATAACCCGACGCGGTGAGAACCGGATATGAACTGGTCAGCAGGAATTCGTTTGACATATGAGATCTAAGTGAAAACCGGTACAGATACATTCTGGAAAGTTATTTGGTAAACAGGATTTGCCTATTAATGTTAGGCACATGTTTTACCTTTTTCCATGAACACGAAATCTCCTTGAACTATTTGAGTTCTATTTTGCTGTGGATGTGTTGGTGAACGTGATTAAATTTTTAAAAGGTTGACCTTCTGGATGAATTGGGATGAAATTGCCAATTCCGTGTGAAACGCGGGGTTGAACTTGGATAATATTGCATTCAGTGTCGTGGAAGTCTGTGAAAGACGTCAAAAATGGAAGCGCTGTAAGGCTTCAATTAACCTGACGTAATCATTCTCCCACTATACACCATGGCATTATTCCAAAACAAAGATTCTAGTGTTTCGGCGCTTTCTTATCTTCTATGTGTGCCGGAGAGGTCATCTTCTGTATCTTATCCTACAGTTTATGATTGCCACCCGTCGCTGATATAATTCTCGCCTCTACACTATGTTCACTTTTTAATATCCGTCAAAATATTTGTCAAAGCTATTAATTAAAGAGTATTTAGTTGCCGCAGAACTCACTGTCGTGAGTAGAGCAAACACAAAGTGAAAAGAGTAGTCGTCGATAAAGCCGGGCTTCATTCGTCTATATCAGAGTACAGCTATAATAGAGCAAAGAATGCAATTAGCGATGAATTATAATAACAGATGAATTAATGACAGACAAAATACACGACATTCTCCCCCGGTAGATTTAA
Source organism: Atriophallophorus winterbourni (assembly GCA_013407085.1). Taxonomy (NCBI): domain Eukaryota; kingdom Metazoa; phylum Platyhelminthes; class Trematoda; order Plagiorchiida; family Microphallidae; genus Atriophallophorus; species Atriophallophorus winterbourni. The sequence goes on from JACCGJ010020773.1 coordinate 7,121, forward strand.
GGACCATAGAGTGCTTGAAAGAATAGCGTGTGCAATGTTAAACTTGCCGATTTCTTAGATTATAGGGGTGTACACGTTGTTGTTTGTCTATCAAAGTTTGAACATTATCGGCATTCGGATTGGACGTTAAATCTGTATAGGGTGAATTTGATGAAGGAGATGTGGGTGACAGATCTGATGTAAGTTCGGATGGGACATCATCAGTTGAATTCGATATCGTCACGTATTAGACCGGAATGTGATCTAGATTACCCCGAGCAGCCAGGTGCCGCGTAGCTACAGTATCCTCTTACCCATTGTGAAACCGGATATGGGCATAATTAGGATTACACTCAAGTAAATCCATTTCTTCCACCAACGAATCATATTTAGAATTACGATTATAGTTTTTCAACAGAACAGGACCTGGTTGAAGCAGCCAACTTGGTAGTGAGGTCCCTGCGGGAGACTTTGTGTCGTATTTGAACAACCGTTCGTGTGGCGTTGAGTTGGTAGCTGTACATAGAAGAGAACGAATAGAATTGAGAGCGTCTAGTAGCACAGTTTCCCACGAGCTGATTGGAAGATTTTGAGATTTTAGAGCGAGTTGAATTGCTGTCCATAGCGTTCCATTTAAGCGTTCTACTTGCCCATTCGCTTGGGGATTATAGGCGGTCTTTCTACTAGTTGCAACACCTTGCGTAACTCGGACGACATAAACGACGAACCACGATCAGTATGAATAAACGCAGGCATGCCAAATATGGAAAACAGACGACAAAGAGAATCGATTACTGTTTTTGTGCTAGTGTCTGTACAAGCAAAAGCGAATGGAAAACGTGAATATTCATCAACTATGGTTAACAAATATTTATTACGCGAGGAAGAGGGCATCGGGCACTTAAAGTCCATGCTTAATCGTTCAAAGGGTTGCGTGGCTTTAATTAGGGTTCTCGTTTCCGGTTTTTAAAATTGTGGCTTTATTTCGGCGCAGGCGTGGCACTGAGCAATTACTGTCTTTATATCGTCAAGTGAATATGGCAAATTTTTTGAACGGATAAAATGATTCATCCGACGAATTCCTGGATGGCACAGAGATTCACGAAGGTTTTTAAGATCATTCAGCGTCATCAGAGTAGAACATATGTTACGGGATAACGTATCGGCACCCTGATTGTCTCTGCCAGTTCGATAGATTATATCGTAGTGGAACGGAGAGAGTTCAGCCTTCCATCTTTGTATTTTGTCTTTTTTTATTTTTCCTTTCGAATGATGGTCGTACATGAATGCAACCGATCTAGAATCTGTTACCAACCTAAAATGAGTTCCCAGTAGATAGTGTCTCAATTTACGAAGCGCTTCGACAATAGCACAAGCTTCTTTTTCGATGACCGATTGATGCTGCTCACTGTGGTTTAGCGTTCGGGAAAAGAAAGCAACTGATCCGCCATTTTGGTTCAACGTTGCAGCAATTGCGATATCCGATGCATCGGTTTCGACAGTCAATGGAACATTGTAATCCACTGTGTGTATTACGGCTTGTTCGAGCTCCAGCTTCAATTTATCAAAACTTGCTTGGACCACAACGGGTAGCGGAAAAGTACGATTATGTGATAACGGATAAATTTGATCGGAAAACTTGGAGATCCATTGCTAGTAGTAGGCGAACATTCCCACAACACGTTGTTGCTCTTTTATATTCGTTGGGGGAGCAAGCTCTTTTAAAGGTCTGAGCCTTTCTAGATCAGGCTTGATAACGCCCTTGGACACTTCGTAACCCAGAATCTGGAGACGATTGCTGGTAAATATGCTTTTGCTTTCATTGAATTCGAGGTTGTATTGTTTGGCGACAGCAAAAAAGCGAGGAACGTTATAATCATGTTCACTTTTAGTCCCACAGTTTTTGCATAAAGCATCTCGAGCTGGACAACGTATGCGAGGGTGCTTCGAAAATCCACAGAAAAAGCATTTAATAGTCGGTACAGCGGCTATAAATTCCGGTGTAGCAGTGGTACATCGACCGTTTTTAATAGATGAGTTGGTGTCCAGAAAAGCACAAGAAGGAAGAGTATGATTGAATGATTTTGATTGCTTTTCAGCCAAATCAATAGACCGAGCATGGTCAAAAGCAGATTGAAAAGATAAAGATGATTTTCCGAGTAACCGTTGACGGATGTGATTTGAGCTTAAGCCGGTTATGAAAGCGTCTCGCATAAGATCATCACGATACTCGTCGGCCGAGACAGCGTGAATATTACAGTCTTTGGCCAGAGATTTGATTTTCTGGAAAAACTGATCTAAATTGTCGGCATTTTCTTGTTTGCAAGTAGCCAGAAGATGACGTGTGAAAACATCATTTTTCGGTTTAACAAATAAAGTCTGAAGTGTCGAAACGGCATCCTCGTACGAGGAGCATTCATGTATATAATCGTAAACATGAGGAGCGAGATGCGTAATGAGTGTAATAAGTTTGTTTGGATTCAAGCCTTCAATGGCAATAATGAAACTGTTGAATGTGCGGAACCAATAATTCCACAATTTTGCCGAATCAGCATTGCTTGGATCAGCGTCAAAACGATCGGGTTTCAGGAAACGTTCCATTGAGATTCAATATAGACGAATAAATTGTCCTGAGTAGAGCAAACACAAAGTGAAAAGAGTCGTCGTGGATAAAGCCGGGCTTTATTCGTCTATATCAGAGTACAGCTATAATAGAGCAAAGAATGCGATTAGCGATGAATTATAATGACAGATGAATTAATAACAGACAAAATACACGACACCCACCACCATAGAAACTAATGTCATAACCGAGTCAGTCGATATTTAAACAAAAATGCGATTTTTTGACTTTTGTAGTCATACATTTGTTGCTATTCCACATAAAAAGCTGTGTACATTCCCTGATGAAATTTTGCTTGTGAAACACATTTTCACATCGAACTCCCTAGCTGAAAATATGATATATGTTTTCATTGAGGTGTTATGCGTTTAACATATTGTATTTTGAATCTAATGAATATCGAGTATCATGAAGAAAGAAATCAACATTTTTAGAGGTGAACATTCTGTGTCAACATAACGAAAATCAGTGTGAGCAGTTTTGTGGTATCGCGTTTTTTCTGGAACAGAATTTTAGTTAGAGTGACGCTAATAGTCAGGTAACATGACTAAGTAGCATTCCACCATCCGTAAATGTTTTGAACTTATTGCCAATAACCCTATATTAAGCCTAAATAGTTTCAATTCTAGTAGTCGTGACCAGGATCAGCGATTGATTTGCCTACTCGGTGTTTATTCGCATCAATACGATACAAGTGAACTCGGTCGAGGTCGGTTGAAAGGGTTTCTCACATGCTCAAAAATACATAACTAACGGGGTAATGTTAATCAAGTTTATGAAAAATCTAATTAACTAATAGGTATAAGATGAAAAGTAACTACTTACGTTCTAATCAGTGCTGAGCGCCAGATTGTGGAGATCGCTGTCCCATCCACCTCATTGAACGCAAATAGACATGCCTTATCAATTTAGACTGCTGTCACACGTAAACGTTTGCCAAACGGTTTAATAATTTCTTTGCATTGTAAATGCACAATCGGTCTCAAACATATTCCAATCATTTGATGTGTTATCATGATTCCAAATAGGCCAATCTCAATCACAGATAACGTCGTTGAATTCAATGTTTCATTCATATTTCCAGCTGTACAGTTTGTCACGAGACGAACCATCGAAGACTTAACAAGAGTAGTGCGTTTTTTGTTCTAAAAATATCACAGAACCGCATGATTTACAAACAACTCATTTTAAAATATTTTCTGTCCAGCGGAATCCGTTTCGAAAGCCAGCGTTGGAATTTGTTTATAGTAAGGATGGACGTAATTACATGGAATTGTCGACCCGAAACGATGCTCATTTCGCTACAAATGTTCTACCATGGGTGTCGGCGACCAAATACATGCAGAAATGGAACGATACGAATAACGCTCAAATCAGCAACATTTACCAGATCGACGTGGGACAAGACCTGAGTAAGTTTAAACTAGACGCTGCTTGGACGATGATAAACATATGCTTCTATACTGTATACGATTATATTTTACTTACAATGGCTACAAATCAGTTCCAAGTAGTGTGTTATCTGATTTGGCGTAACGTTCTGTGAGATAAGACAAAATAACAAAGCACATTGTGTCCTCGGTTGCGTTTCGAAATCGAAGGCAAAATACTGATAGAAAACCCATACAACTGTAACTATGAACCATATTTTATAAAATAACATAACTTAATCAGTCTCTAAGCGTCTAAGTGACTTGAGCTCATGATCATGAATCACAATTTGATTCTGTATTTGAACACCGTGGTTCGTTATACGAAACCTATTTGACAGTAGCATTCAAGTATAACTTTGTTTACCTCTTATCCAATGTTTCGAGGCTCACTGAGACTAATCATGCTGCCTCCACCCGATGAAGGTAATGATGTGTAAGTGCTTGGGATGTGAGAAACTACATACTTTAATTAATCACTGTTCACATCATTCCTTTACCAATGTTACCCTACATTTTAAACGGAAAATTCCCAATCTGATTAATGTAAGACATGTTTCTTGACTTTCTTCTGAAAACATCATGGGCGGCATCTTTTTAATAATTAATTCAGCCGGGATGTTCAGTTGATTTCCATAGTGTCGTAGAGCGGTAGCTTACTGAAGGAGGAACAGTAAATTCTGCATAGCGGAACATCTCAGCTCTCATTGTAGAGCGTCATATGGGAGTCTAGTCTAGTCCACTATAAAAGAAAATTAAAAGTAGATTGCTTCATAGTTATGCGGTTTTACTCTCACCCGAAAATATTACAATAATTTTCCACTAAAACCAGAGACAAAGGCGATTTGAGAACTTTGGATTTCAGCGAAGCGGCTTTAAAATTGACGCGGTTAAGCTTACTTTAATTCTGAATTATAGCCATAAGAAATTCTTTTTGAAATGGCTGGAATCGGGTTTAACATACGAAGTAACCAATTACCAATAAGTTGAAGATATACTGACATTTATCGTAGTTTGTGTTCAGTTGATTTTTATGAAGCCCGATGAGTAAACGTTATCCACTGTTGTACGCATCCATGCTGAATAAGATAACACAATGATAATTTATTTATAAAGCTTGCTTGAGGATAATTTACTTACAAACTGTCATCTATAATTACTGGATCATATATATATTGAATGAAAAACAGTTGTATTACATGAGATATATTACACAAGAAGTTAAAATCATGAATTTAACATTTGTGTTGGTCACTTTTGTGGTAAAAATTACTTTTTGTTTAGAGATTCGAATGTTATTAATTTAAACACAACAAGGGAACAGTTCACTTTGAAGGTATTGTGCAATGTGTTTCATTGTAAATGTGATACCGAGTGCTGCTCTCAGATAGTAAGCACCTACCATAAAATACGGTATTTCTTAACACCATAAATATTTTGAGAATATCGGACAACATGGCCAAATGGTTATTAAATAATGATTTAAATTATTGATTCACATCGAACAATATAATCGTTTACGGAAGTAAACCTTTTATTTTAAATTAAATTAATTAATTAAATTTGTACAATATATCGACAAATGGTTTGTTTATATACTTTTCTGAAGAAGAAGAAACCTCAACGGAACTTACTCGAAAGCAATTTAGAATAGGTGTTCAACAAAATTAAAAATACCAAGTAAGCTGGCTTAGTTTAAGAGTAGTGTTAAGTACGCCAGGTACTAAGCGTCTATTATGCTGTCGATTAACAATTGGAGGGCATATGATTCATCGTAAATCACGTCAAACGCTGTTTATTTCTCGCGGTCTAATTTGCCATGATGCACGCCAGAGAACAAAGATTCAACCACTTTCAATTCTCACAAAACAAAAGAAGTTCAATTTCTCGAAGCGTGTCAAACGCATATTACCGGCAAGCAAACAAACGACCAGCTTTGTTCGGCGAAACACGTTACCGAAACATTTTAATCGTTGATCAGCTTGTCCAACTTGTATTTTTGCAATGATTTGGTAACTCGTAGTGTTTTCATACAATTCTCCCTAAACATAAAGTTTTTCAGACATTCTATAATTTCCCGATTTGTGTTGAACCGGAGGGTTATGCTATGCACTCCATCCAAATGTTCATGATTGGCATTGTATCTAAATATAACTGAAGCGACTAATAGGAAACATATACAATCTGTTAAGAATCATGAATGTGAGTTCGAAATTCATAAATATATTGTGCATTAAATTTTAACTATGGTAGTAGTAGTAAAATGAAAACAGATGCGATATTGTTCTTAAATGTCAGATCAATTGTGCACTGTTAACGAATCTCACGGGCTATACTTCGGGTGATCAAATGGTGATCAAATGGCGCCGAATTTATTTGAGTTTATCAAGTCACCCGGTAACTAATTGATGATGTCAACTAGAATCTGGTTGATAAAATGAAACAGAACTCGTTTGAGTTAGGTAATAATTCATTTTTCTATTCACACAAGAGAATAAGTTTTAAATTCAAATTTTAATGTATTCCGTGAAACGGTGAAATTTGGATATTTCATGAATAATTGTATCTGAATATCTGTTTTAATTTTTTGAATCTGATTGTATTCACAGATAACCGTTACGTGCACCGTAAGTTGGCCTGCAAGAAAATTTAATTTGCTTAACTGAAACTTGTAACCATAAAACAGTCCAAGGTCATTGTTCGTCAAGATTCCAGATTATTGTAATATTATACATTTGCGATTATGAAAATGTGGTTATATATGATTTAATGTTGGCATTTGAACTTTTCAACGGTTTTCTTTGAAGATTTGATAGATAGATAGATAGATAGATAGATAGATAGATAGATAGATAGATAGATAGATAGATAGATAGATAGATAGATAGATAGATAGATAGATAGATAGATAGCTAGTTAGATAGATAGATAGATAGATAGATAGATAGATAGATAGATAGATAGATAGATAGATAGATAGATAGATAGAAAGATAGATAGATAGATAGATAGATAGATAAATAGATAGAATAATAGATGGATAGATAGATAAATAGATAGATAGATAAATAGATAGATAGATAGATAGATCATTGTTAAAGATTTGAGTGATTTATATTGTTTGAAACTCGACACCTATGCAATTGTTATCTTTCTTGTAATCATCATGTTCGATAATTTCTCAATCTTGCCTCAGAATGTGATTGTGATTATTATTTCTCTCTTTCAAACCCAAATTGATTTGCTTCACAACTTATACGGTATTACTTAGATGGTGAATATTATTTTTATTTAATTTTATTTAAAATGTGTTTTCTTAGGTTTAATGCTCGCCACCTAAATCACATCTTACTCGTGTATACGTACTTTGCCTTTAAAACATTTTAAACGGTTTATGATTTCGAATGCTTTAATTGATATAAGGCTTGTGTCTAGTTTTCTCACCATCCTTTTCATTTTCAGAAAACTGATATTAATACTTTTGAAATCAACCGAATGTTTAACTCTTCCACGTATACATACCTAACATATATTAGGTAGATATACTATGTTCAGTATGTTAGATGTTTAATCATGCCTGGAGATCCTGATCCTACTCTCCTATTTAATGAGTGCAAGCAGAATGAAATCGATGTTAGAGTGTGAGTTTGTGATGGAAATGCATTAAAATGAGGATTGTTTTGTTCGAGCTCTTGGCTTTAACCCACATGTGTTTGAGCAAGTTGGTCGCGGCAACCTTATCCAACGGTGGAATACAAGTTCACATCTTGTTAACCATTTCTTCGCCGTTTTAAGACATGTAGATCCTGATCCAACTATTCCCACTTGATGAATCAAACAGAACGAAATCGGTTTTCGTGTGTGTATGTGTGGCGGAAATGCATGCTGATACGTATTAGATTTACAATATTTCGACTAAAAGGTTGATAATTTCGAATATTGTAATTTTTAAAATTAAATATCATGTATTGTAATGTGAAAGCTATTCGGACTAATTTTTAGAAGATAAACATCTTATGTGTGTGATTACTGCGGTTGACTACATTTACCTAGGTAATACATAATATTTTTTGACGTTACAGATATTACGGGTTACTCACGTGCAAGTCATCCTAACGGATTCTGTCGAACAGTAAGTGTAAAATGTGAAACGTTGAAATGCAATTTATATTCATTTAATGAAATTTAGTTATCGTGCTTTAATCGCATACGGATCAAAACGTGGAAATAGTGCTTTTAACCATTTGCTCCAGGATAGGATGGAGTATATAAAGAACGGTATTGTAAAATGACGACAATACAAGTTTAGTTGGATTGATACTTGTCTATTTGATTACCAACTTTGTTCAGACGCTAGCAGGTTTGTACACAGTATACATGCATTGTATTTACTAATCAGCAAAACAAAAATCTATTGTTGGTGAGGGCACTAAATCGCCTTCTCTGCTTTAACGTCTATTACGTTGATCACACACGATTCCATTACCCTCGAAGCAACGTTAACCAGGTCACCATCGTGATATGCATCCATTTTTCGATCGTCACTCAATACTCTTCTGAGATTAAGCTTACTAAATTCAAACAAGTTTACCCACGAATCCCAAAATCCACGAGAAAGACATTTGATGAAATCGTTCATTACACACATGAGAAAGAATTAAACCACGCACCTGTCTTTTATTGGCAAATCCCGTTATGATAACACTGACTACAACATGTCTGTACCGTTTGTGCATTTTATCTGATTTGCCAATCGATTTCATGCTATGTATTTCACTACAAGCACTCAAACGTTGGTTTCTTTTAACCAACCATGTTAAATAGCATATCGTTCAATAGCGTCTGATGTAATCCATCAGTTCATGTAATTAATAACAGTACTGTACGAACAGTTGTGATGTAATAATCTGGCAACCCAAATTTTGTGTGTTTGCGCTTTTGCCGTCGGACTATTTGTCTTATCCTTATTAATGTTGTGTATGTTGATGTTGCTCTGCATGTCACCAGAGAGATACTGATTATCAATCTTGGCTGGTGCCTTTGATCTCACTCTACATTAATACTACAATCAAGTTAACAAATGTTGTTTCATGTTCACATGAATAAAGGTATCAAGCATAATATCTTTGAGATATCCAGATTAATAAAGTGGTAATATAATCAATGCTGTTCACTTTTAAGTATATTGAGTATAACTTTCGGTTATTTGAAATTTATAAGTACCACTGTATTACGAGATATAGCCATACGTAAGAAGAACTTGAGAAAATATTTTATATAGTCACAGAAATATTTCATCGATTACATTTGTTTACACAATAGAACAAACTGGCAGTGAAATCACATTTTACATGAGGCAAACTTTATAACAAACGCGCCTCTAATAGAATTTATTAACGAATTCATTCCGGCTTCTAACTTTCTGTAATTGTAGGGAATATATCCCGAGGATTTAATTTTAATAAAATACCTTGAAATCGGGAGGTCAGCAAAACGAATACCAGCATTTTTGTTCCTTATATTGTCTGTCTCTTTGTTTGTTTCGAGGCAGCTAACTTAGAAATACATTCGCTGTACGATTTTGAACTGTGACAAATTGGAAATTGTTGAGCGACATTTGACTGACTAAAATTCCAGTGAGGCAAGATGGCGAATTATTTAGCAAGATTATTTATCATGGAAAACCTATTAATTATCCAACTGTATAAAATTTGAATTTTATAGGCAGAATCAACAAACAAAATTCTTTATCATAAACCGGTTTTTGATAAAGTTTTCCATCTAAATTTTTAACCCGATTTGGACTAATTTGTAATGGCATAATGGTTAACATTTTAGTAAGGAATTCTCGAAGCAAATGTTGTAAATTGGTAAAAGAATGTTAGAATATCCTGGGTTATTTTAACAAATATCAAGCAGACCTCTCATTTACCTGATAAACATACCATCATAATAGTAATTATATGTTGAGGAATTTGTGATTATGTATGATTGGAATTTATTGAACAAGTTGGAGGTAACGGCTATTTCAAACTCTCGAAAGTGCGTGACAACCGTTTGTCTTTTAGCTCCTTCACTGGGGACATAGTTGGAGCAAGTTTGCCATTTGCTTGACCGAGATCAACAATGCGAACGAATATTATGCTAAGGATAAAATATAAGCAAAGGTATTATGTGTCGAAAAATTCTAAACACGCACAGACTTATTACCTTTATTTATTCACACAAAATGCTTATTGATATAAGATAAATTTTGAATATTCAAACCAATGCTACCAAACTAAGTTTTCCACTTCAACGAGTGTAACTTGAGCGAAACATTCCAAAAAATGTCTCCATAATTGATTTTTTAAGTTAGTTAAAATCTCATATATGGTTCGGTCGTTTTCCATATTAATTTTTTTTATTTGTATTACATTGTTTGTGTAATCTGCATAACGGATCGAAATTTCCCACCATGTATTTCAAATATACGTTAGGTTTACCAGTCATAGATATACTTTATTTTACTATATTTCAATCTATCGTGTTATTTCCACAAACGAACTGAGACTGGAGTATCATTTTATAATGAAACTCAGTCTCAGGAACACAGCAATCAAATTCTGGAAAAAAATACAATGAACGTTATACCAATGTTCCTGTATGAATACACTACAGTAAAGAATCATTTATGTTCATCATCAATTCGTTTTGGTCAATCTTCGCTAGATTAATATAATTTTCACTGGGATGCCATATTAGCATTCAGTGATATCGGATTCTCAGTAATATTTTTTAATTGCAGGTATATGAAAATGCTGATCAGGCAATCAGAGCTGAATTATCTGAATGCGCCGATCATGCACATCCACATTCATCAGGCCAAGTGTATTATTACATGACCGCAAAAATCTTCACTTTTGATGTTTGGCATGGCGACCCTGACGAATTACAACTCAGAATGCTGCTGACATTATCGAAACCAAATAAACCGTGCGACCACGTGTTTTTGTTGTCACAACGTGGAATGATTGGTGAGTAATTATTTTTCCATAATTATAGTATAACACACTAGATTTGTTGCGATGAATTTGTTTTTAAAATTGTGAAATTGACCCAGCTATAAAATACCATTTAAGGTTAACTGTTCCAAGTGATACAGATTCGGACAGAATAAATACGCTATAGGGTTCAGGTGAGAATGTGGTACGACCAGCATATATTCATGGGTACAATAATTTCGCGTGAATAAATCCTGTAACGGATGGTTTAATGTATGGAATATTTTGTAAAGTGGAATGAGGTCTCTTCTGATTCGTCGATAGGATAAGTGGAACAGATTCCGTTGACCTATCTTTTATTTATAAGTCTGCTTTGGATGCTGAGAACTAGTTTTGTTGACAGGTGATAGATACGCCGCATAGGCTCTACATCGTTCTTAAGCCAGACATACCATGACTGTACACCGCATTCAATGAATTTTCCTAAGTATGTATTCATGATCTTTGAACAAATATTGGGTGAAAATATCCAAAATACCCGTTTGAGTAGATTGAATACACGTGTTGCCTTAGTAAAGTAAGTGTTAGTTTGAAGTGAGGTTTTTAAACTGGAGCATATCCAAATACCAATATCTTTTACTTCACTAAAATTTTCGAGGACATATGAACCTATATGGTATGTGAACTCTACTTGATTCCCCATAATTCATGAGCCTGCATTTGTTGAAGTTGAACGGCAGTTTGTTCTTCAACGACCAGTTGTCAAGCGTATCTAGATCTTTTTGTAATAGAAGACAAATTCTGGGCTACGGATGCAACGTCGTATATTTTTGTCGTCGGCAAATAACGAAAGATTACACCGGAGCAGTTCGGGTAATTCTTTCACATAAACCGGAAAGAGTACCGGAAGTAGGAAATTTATTGATGGAAATATTTTTTCGTTAAATGTGGCAGACAATTATGAATGTCTGAATTCCTACTTCCAAATAGAGGTTGAGCATTCCCAAAATTGTTCATTGCATTTGAGTTGATCGGCTGTAGGGCACCCACTGCTTTGATTGTTTATTCAAAGAACATGTGAAAAAATCTGTTTAAATTAATTTTTCAGTAATTTCTTGTAACGTGTGTTTTTATTAATGCACGTTTTATCGACACATGAATAATTTACGATTTTACAGCTGAGCGGATTTGATGCCTTCGTTTATCGGTTGCGGTCCGAGCAAACCGTATTTGGGTAAACGTAGAATTCGACTATTCGAACACATCAGTGAAAGCCAACATCGATGCAGAAATATTGTTACAGTTAATACTTGCATTGCATTTTCGTAGCTGATGTGAACATCATCAGCAAGGAGTTAACCTTAACCCGTGTTCCACGATTTTGACCAGTAAAAATAATACAACTTCGGATGGGATTAGTTGAACCTACGGTATGTGAGATTTGAGCGCCTGGAATCAGTTGTTCAATAGGTTCATTAGTTCACCTCATATTCAAGCCATCCGGTTACATTCACATTACCATTTGTATTTTAATAATTAATTAATTAAATGAGTGCATAATTGTGCTAACTTCAGCAAGTCTAACCCAATAAAGGTACAAGCGGAATTCACCCGAATTTGCGTGAAATTGGATAATTATTTTTGTATCTCAATCGGAAACTACCGTACAACATGTAACGCTTTTCCGATGCGAAATTAACGAAAAACATCATTCCGCTTCCCTACCTATCCGTCTTGATTATTACGCCACCGAAAACTTTTCAAAACATAATAGCTCTATTTTTCACCAAAATTTGTTGCATAGATTGCAAGACACTCTGTTTTAAGTGGAAATCTTCGAGACATAACATTAAATATTATTACACATATAAATTATTCATATTATCGGTATAAATATTTTCACAGATTTACCTATTAACATGTGGAGAATCGGTAAATTTATTAAAGATTTATATAATCCATACAACCGTGCAAAACTTGCTATATGTGTTCTGTTTTATCTCTCTCTCTCTCTCTCTCTCTCTCTCTCTATATATATATATATATATGTATATATATATATATATAACCTATTGAAATTGAAATCTTCTGCAATTGAATACCTGGTGGCCTGTAGGAAGCGTGGAAGCAGGGTGAATAAAACTTGCCATTTTTAATCGGGTGGTCATTGTTTCAATCTTCACGCAGTTGCACATTTCGCGAATTTTAAATCACATCAGTTCCTAATCACAATCGAGTACGTAATGAATACTAACAACAGTTGGAAAAATTACAGCCGCAGCTCAGTAAAATGTACCGTGGGTAAACTTACATCACCAGAACATCTATTCTTGAATAAAACCGCCATCGTCCTTTACTGCAAGGTGAAGTATTGTGACTTGTCATATGTCCATGTATGGTCGAGAGGCAAATAACCACTCGGAAACACAGGGACTGTATAAGTGCTTCTCGGGCTATGTCTCACTATAATTGCTATATAGTTTCACAAAATTTATGAAATTACATAGTGCATAATTGCTATAGCTGTTTATACCGAAATCTTTATATCTATCTTGGAATCCCAGACTAGTTTAAATAAAAAAAAATTACATTTCATTTAACATTAATTTTCTATCTCTGGATTTTATAAAAAAATTTGTTGAAAAATTTGTTCAGCCCACACACATGCTGGTTCATGGTGCCATCGCAGCATGGAGTTAGATCTCATCGCTCTTTATAACGAGTTTACTCAGAGAGTTAGAAGAATAAAAGAAATATTAGGATAGAATTCCCTGCATTTACGTTTGATTCTTTGTCATTTTGGACGATTTTGACAGAGTCATTTACGATTTTCTTTTTCGAAATCTCATGATTTATGAATCTGTGATTCATTCCACTTATGGTTGTGTGACTAGCTTTCAGATCACCACGCAAGATTTAGATTAAACGGAGTGCTATCCGAAAATATAAAAACCACCATCGGAGCCTCACAAGTATCTTTGCTAAGCCCGCTTCTTTATCCCTTATACACAATCGATTTACTCCTAATCAAATCATCAAAAAATGGTCATTTTGGCGGATGATATGAAATTTTGGACGCGAATTAGTTCAACAAAAGAACCTCCTAAGTGATTTTGACAACGTGTCAGACTTATCGGTTATAAATGATACGACATTCAACATACGGAAAAGCAAGATGCTGCACCTTGGCATGGATGTTCCTTGAACATATCAATTAGGAACAAAAAATTGGCTTGGTGCTAGTTGGAAAAAAATCTTGCAGTATGAATTAGTGGAATTGTGGTGATTGTTCGATTAACGATCAATAATAATCGATCATTCATCACCACTCATTCAAAGATAATCAATAGTACTATCATTCAAGTTCTGATTATCATTCATTCATTCATTCTGATTCTGACTGTTATGCAATACACACTGTGATCCAACTGAGTGTGGTTATTCTCAATTCAATTCCTGGGTTGGTTGATTCACTCAATTCAATACAATTAATTCATCACATTTGGCGTCGCGAGCAGTGGGTGCGCCCGAACAGGATACAATTCATACAATTCAGGATTCGGTGATTGATACAATTCATACAATTCAGGATACAATTCATACAATTCAGGATCATTTCGTCATGGCAAATTCAAGTCTAGAACCTCTCGATATAAATTCAAATGCTCGAGAAATAGAAGACTATTGTGAAAGATTCGAAATTTGGTGTATGACACGACCGAAGGCTGAGAATGATAAAAAATCGGTTCATTTCTAAATGCAGTCGGGAAATCTGCATATACGTTAATCAAGAATTTAGCCTATCCTGATTCTCCTATCTCTCTTCCATACGAAACTTTGAAGACGCTTCTAATGCAACATGTGAAACCTGTACATTTCGAGGCAACCGAACGCGCAAAATTTCATTCCATGGTGCGTCAGCCCAATCAGGGAATTCGCGAATTTATCCTACAATTGTTAATCCAAGCAGCGAAATGCGACTTTGGTGACTTGCTAGAGATGCAATTGAAAGATCGTCTAATTGCTGGAATACATGACAGTGTTTTGCAGAATGAACTCTTGAAGCTGCCAAAACCCTCCTTTAAAGAGGTTCGAGCTCACTGCGAACAGTATGAAGATGCGCGTGTGGCAACAACAGATTTGTCGCCAGCACAAAATTCCGTCATGTTCAATACACATAAACGTGAAATATCGAAGAATGCTAAAGCAAGTCAACAGCTCAAATATCAGCCGAATTATCATCGCGTTGCTGATAGCAATTCCAATTCAATCAAAATTGGGAAATGTACTTCATGCGGCAGACTGCACTCACGCCACACTTGCCGATTCCGTCAAGCCAGATGTCACAAGTGTGGAAAAACTGGTCATATCCAATCTGTTTGTCGAGCTCCTAAAACGTATTGGACTGATTCGGAAAACGCTGAGGTTAGCGATGTTAATAATGAATTTAAATCATTAGCTTTGGCAGTGACATCTCGCAATTCTAACCACATTCGTAAAAACATTTCTTGTGTCTCTAGTGGAGTATCATTAAATTTCATTCTAGATACGGGTAGCGTGGAATCGCTTATTACCCTGAGAGATCTAAAAGAGTTTGCTCCTAATGCGGAAATCCAACCTACTAGCCTCACGATTAAAGGCATTACTGGACATGCTATCCCTGTCGTTGGATCGTGTATGATCTCCGTTCGAGATGAAAACAATACTGCTGCCTGTAGATTCATTGTTATTAAATCTGGGCCATCTATTCTCGGTCTGAGAGCAATGCAAGCACTAAAAATCAGTCTATCTTTTCTGACATCGACTGAAGACACTTCAGAGTTAAAGAAACTCATAATTAAATGTTCTCAAGCAACTGGTGGAATGCGAATTCCTCCTATTTCTCTTGAAGTAGAAGGAAACCCTGTGTTTCTCAAACGCCGCCTTATTCCATATGGACTCCGAGAACCTGTCGAAAAAGCTTTGAAAGATCTATGTTCTAAAGGTATCATTGAAAAGGTCGAGTCCTCTGCTTGGGGCACACCTATTGTCACACCGTTGAAGTCTGATGGGAGGACCCCAAGGATTTGCGGTGACTATCGTCTAACATTAAATACTAGATTGTTGAAGCAAACATGCACGACAGTTGAACCCGAAGATATTTTGAATAAATTGACTGGATCCAAATTTTTCTCAAAGATTGATTTAAAAGATGCTTACCTACAAATACCATTGACTGATCAGTCTTCAATGTTAACTACCATCAATACACCGTTTGGTCTATTTCGGTACAAATTCTTACCTTTTGGTTTGTGCAATTCTCCTGCCATATTTCAACAAGTCATGAACGATATTACTCGCGATATGGTTGGAGTTGAAGTATATCAGGATGATGTTATTGTGCATGCGTCAACACGATTTCTTCATGATGAACGTTACTGGAATTGTTTCGTAGATTCACCTCTAAAAATGTTGCCGTTAATCCGAAAAAGTGTTTGTTTTCTGTTTCGAATTTTGAATGCCTTGGATACATTGTTGATGGTAATGGTTATAAACCGGATCCCAATCGTTTACTTCCACTAACCAATGCTGAGTCCCCAAAGAACATGACACAATTGAGATCTCTTATCGGTGCATTGCAATACTATTCGAGGTTCATTCCAAATTTCAGTGTAAAAGCTTCACCATTATTTTCACTTCAATCAAAAGAAACTTTTGTGTGGACTGATGAACATGAACATTGTTTACGTAGCATATTATCCTTTCTAAAGTCTGATGCAGTTCTTCGTCCATTTAGTCCCAAAATTCATTCCTTTGTAATTACTGATGCATCCCCCGACGGTATTGGTGCTGTTCTCGAGCAAGATGGACATCCAGTAATTTGCGTTTCTCGCAGGCTAACCGCTGCTGAAAAAGGTTATGCTCAAACACACCGTGAAGCTTTAGCTGTCTATTGGGCTATTCAACGTTTGCACAAATTCCTGTTTGGTCATCGTTTCACCATTGTTACAGACCATGAAGCCTTAAAATTCATATACGATCCTGGTAAATCTATTTCGAAAAGTACTGCCGCAATGGTTCAACGATGGAGCATAGCACTCAGTGCTTATGATTATTCAATTGAACATCGAAGTGCTAAACACATTCAACATGTAGATTACCTGTCACGCCAGTCACTACCAGATTCGAAACCTGATGATACTTTTGATTCTCTTTTGGTGCAACCACTTCCTGTCAGTCGACATTTGTTAATTCGTGAAACGAAACGTTTCTTTTCTGCTATTTTTACTGCTTTGAAGAAAGGATGGAATTCACATATTCGGAGGAAATTTCCATCATATTTTACTAGACGAGATGAACTCTCAATGACCCCTGATGGTTTATTATGCCTGAATGATAGAATTATTATTCCTCCCACTTTGCGTAAAGCTGTACTGAATGATTTGCATTCTGGACATCTTGGAATAGAAAAAATGAAGTCTTTAGCCAGAAGTTTATGCTGGTGGCCTGAAATAGACGCAGACATACGCAGAACTACTGTTTCTTGCGAAGCTTGTCATCATAAAGTTTTCCGACAACCATCAAAATGGACACCATGGCCATTGGCATGTGAAGCTTGGCAGCGCATTCATGTTGATTACTGTGGACCATTTTTAAACAAGTACTACGCATTGGTCGTGATTGATTCTTATTCAAAATGGCCTGAAGTTTTTTGGACACAGAAACCAAACTCTAGTTTTACTATGCTTGCACTGCGGAAAGTATTCAGTCGCGAAGGAGTTCCTATTGCTGTTGTTAGTGATAATGGCAGCCATTTTTCTGCTGCATGCGTTACACAATGGTTACATTCTCTTGGCTGTCGACACCTATTCACTGCACCTCGTCATCCACAATCAAATGGATTGGCTGAAAATTTCGTTGGTACCTTAAAGCGAGCAATCAATTCTTGTGCACCTACTACATTTGAGGAACTTGATCGATTTGTTGACAATTTCTTATTGCAATATCGGAATTGTACTCACGCAACTACCGGGCAAACTCCAGCTGTGTTATGCAGAGCAAGATCCCTGAGATCAAATCTGCTGGGTCTGGGATCAGCTGAAGTTTCATTTCATCGTGGTAATGAATTCCGACCGAGCTCTGGTATCGTCCTTGGCAATATCGGTAAATGCATGGTAAAGATAATGGACCTTGATGATGGCTCAATGCATCGCCGTCATGTGGATCAAATTACCTACAGAGATACAGATACATCTGAAGATACTGAACCGGAGAGACTGTTAAGAAGATCAGAACGTTTGTTGAACAAGCCGTACCGGGATTATAAAAACCCAGGATCATTCGCAAACTGCGGTGGTTGTGGTGATTGTTCGATTAACGATCAATAATAATCGATCATTCATCACCACTCATTCAAAGATAATCAATAGTACTATCATTCAAGTTCTGATTATCATTCATTCATTCATTCTGATTCTGACTGTTATGCAATACACACTGTGATCCAACTGAGTGTGGTTATTCTCAATTCAATTCCTGGGTTGGTTGATTCACTCAATTCAATACAATTAATTCATCACATGGAAACCTGATGAACACGGTTCACTTCCAGAAATTATATATCGACAGGCTAGCAGATTGTTTGGTATCTTTCGAAGAATGTTTGGAAGATTCTCGATGGCAAAGTTACCAAGGATAATGAATGTCTACCATTGCCCTATGATGGAGTATGCGGTAGAGGTCTGGGCTCCTTGGTCGCAAAAAGATATTGCTCTCTTTCATAAAATCTATCACAGAGCAACAAAGTTAGTGGTTGGTTTTCTCCGTAAGATTGCGACGTCTGGGTCAATGTGACTTTATCTAAATGAGAATAAGGCACGATATTGGCAATCGATTGGAATATATTTGGGACCGATCGTGTATTCATAATGCAAAGGCGCGATATTATTCTGATTTATAGAATTGTGTTTACCACATGAATTAGTCTAAGACACTTGGTTCAGGAGTTGGATGAGAAAGTGACACGTGGACATGCGTTATCCCATTAACGTCCTAAGTTTTCTTTTTGATTGTCGGTGCTATTATTTGCCGTACACGCTATATTAACTTGTAATTCAATACCTCAACATGTATTGTTGACCCCACTTTCGTTGACTGTATTTAAAGCGAAATCGGAATCATATATGCAGAAGTTTTATACTTTTATATTTATTACATTTTCTTTCATACCGTAATCCTGTGGTGTTGATAAACATTAACTTTTTAACCAGAAATCTTTGAATCAATGATTCAAAGCAACTAAGAGATTTTACACCATGTATAGTGCGGTGCGTCAATTTATTTTAATCACTTCAGTCCGTCTCAAAAATATCAACGCCTACCGTGGCCTGTGCAGTTCGTAGCCAGCTTAGGATTGGTCAGGCGTATACAATTGAAACATGATCTCAGTTCGTACTGACACACTTGGTCTGACGAAACGTCTGTGTCAGAAGCGCATGGTTACCAGTAGGCTGCGTTAACAGATTCATTCCATGTTCAAACTTTGTTTACCATTCGTCCGCTGTTTAAAGCGCATGCAGATCCTTATCGTAATGTCCCTACGTGACGAGTGCAAACACGGCAACACCGGGTATGGGTGTGTGATGAAAATGTATGCATTTAATTTGCATTCGGATGAAAGTTGGAATTTTGAAAATTAGGCAGCCATATAACATAGTTTCATTGCAACTTTCTCTTTTTGCATAACGCCAAATTGCTTGAACAAAATTTCGGATCCAAATATCTTAAAAATGTGCAATTATGGGTTGAAGTATCCCTCTTTTACTAGCAACGTATCGTGAGGTGATACATCGTAGTGTTGAGTTTTGTACTGGAATTTCTTTCAATTTTATGGATTATAGGAATGGCTACAAATATGAGTTTTCTTTCCAATCTTAGAACAGATATAAGATTGAGTGAGCTTGTAATACATAAATCTACCTTTACTAAAGAATAACTATCGTTCTATTTAGGAACCATCATATCGACGTATAAAGCAACGTTTGCCGGAATGGACCCGTGCGAAAAAGTAAGGAACATTTCAATTCATTTTGTTCCATTTTAATGTATTTTTTAAACGAATATCTCGAAAGATGTAGACCTATACTCATCCAAATAAGATTAATTGATAATAAACTTTTCTGGTGCAATAAATTTCAATGAAAATTTATTTCACTGATAATGCAGTGAATTATACTTTTGTAGAACGGATTAATAGACATAATATAATCCGAATGAATACAACCGAGATAAATAAGTCTTTTGAATTAATTATTTTCAGATGAATATTTATCGACCTCTTCCTGAAATGAAATGCACATATATTAAAATGATATACAGAATTTTGTACATCTCCGACGCTCCTCGAAACCTGAACAAATTTATGAGGAAAATAAAGGCTTGAATTGCAATATTGCTATATATAAATAAAAAGAACCAATAGCCTTTTAAAAATTTTAATTTCTAAATTGAAAAAGAAGCTCGATAATAACTAAAATCAATTAATTGCTTTCCGCTGGTCACCTGCTACTTTTTAAGTCCCTAAATCTTAGACTGGCAGTAAGTTTTGCTAGCTTTCACATTAAAGTGAATATCTTGGTCATACCATATGTGCAACTGAGGATAGATTGTCGCATAAGCCAAGATTTGACTACGATTCATTTATTGTGACCTAAATAATAAATTTTATTGGCTATAAATCAAAAGGCATATATGCAACATTACATGGAAATTGAACTTGGCGATTTGCAAATCAAATAAGCAATACAAGCACAAAATACAGATAAGTTTTAACTATTTGAAAATTATTTTACGTCATTGTCTAGAAACAAATCAAAATTTGTATTTGTCCTAACAATTCTCCTTGAAGGTTTTGGAATGACAAATAAGCAATTTCGCTCATTATTTTAACTTCGCTATCACGCAAAATTTGTCATAAACTTTCAATCATGAACTACATATCCAATACCTATTTGTTTTCCAGGTGAATCAACTTTTAATTCCATATACATCTGTTTGCGCTGTTCTACCGAGTACCACCGATTTGGTAAAACTCTATGTTTCGCTACCCGTGTTGGAAATGTTCTCATCGAAACCGACGAATCCACATTCTCAACTTCACTTTCTTCTCGAAATATCAGAGATGCTGCATCGAGGTGAAACACGTTGTTTCTTTTCCTTGCGTTTCCCAACTGCCATAAAGTAAGTTTATCCCATCTTAATGTTTTATATTTTATATTGCATGGATCCCGCTACTTCATTTAAATTATATATTTATGAAATATTCCGTCCTTGCAGGCACTGATGCCATGAAACGGGTCGTTCATTCAACATTATTTGAAGTGCATACAAACATTACGTTTCATACAAAAATATATTGATGCGTAAAATGCAGATTTTCATTAATTTTGAAGATTGGGATAACATAAGATTAATAAACGCAACAATATTCGAGCCGACTGATTTTTCGTTTTGCTTTCTTTTTGTCAACGTGAAACTCAGGTATATTCTGGAAGTTTCTTCGATATTCTCATCAAATCATAATCTAACTATTGGTATATTGTCCAATATGCCTAACACCAAAATGTGATGGCTAATTACAACAAAATAAGTAAGTCACAACTACTAAATCCTAAGTATTAAACACGACGGCGTTGATTTGAAAACATTAGGAAGGCCGTTTTAACCGGCCAAAACATAAACACATTGGTTGTATATGCTGCATAAATGTTGGTTGAGTTTCACCACAAGGATCTTTTATGTCAACAATCTGTAACAACAACTGTAAACAACAACAACTGTAAATTTTGGGAATTCTAAGCTTTAGTATCTTCTGTGTAATCTTTAATGAAATACACAAAGAATTCATGTACATTTAATAAGAAAAGGAAAATAAACCGAAAATTATTCCGACGAATCAATCACATTTATTTACCTTTACACTATGTCATTATTATTTCAATATATTCTCAACTGTTTCCACTGTCACATTATACTTATTTCATGACATGACTTGGAGACACATGTGAAGATGAATTTCAAGATGTAATTGAGAATTCATCCACAACTTTGCCAAAAATTTATTCAGCTGTGACTCAGAAGGTGATTTGAATATCAAGAATGGGATATACATATCTAATGAGTGATCATAACTTTTAAATCTGCCTATCTATAGCTATATATAGGCTATAGAAAATTCAAATACTACTCATATGTAAAATCTGACTTTAACCAAAACTTAACCACCATGCTCTCATTGGATTAATGCGGAATATTCCGAACAGTTAATGGTGTTGCACCGAATGTGGTGCTCAGCAAATCACTAGACTTCCGTATAATCCATACGACGTGTTACTCTCTCAGTTATCCATTCAAAATTGGTTCAAGTCTCCAAGCATACATTTATGATCTTACCGTCCAAATATCACATTCCTGCTTAAAATATTGGCGGAAATTTTATCATGTCCATGTATGCTTTATCTAAAGCAGTTTATTATCAGCAATTGTTTCCTTACCGAGTAAACTGATCTTTGAGGAAAATTTATGAACTTTTGAATTAAATTCAATTCAAGGCTCACTGAACCTACTCTCACTGTCTCCACCTGATGACGGCAAACAGCCAGAAACCAGTAGTGGAATATAATTTCGGGGGATATGAGCAACACGTCAATTCAATTCAGTTCTTATGGTCTAAAAAGCATATAGATTTACATAAATCAGATTACAGATTTACAGATTATATTAGACGGCTATTGCTTGTCTTGAGATTATCAGTTACCAGTTAGTGTTGTGCCATGTCTCGTCGATGTGATATTCTTGTTGAGTTCAGAGTGTTCGGGAACCGATCCAAATGCTGAACCAGCGAAATATAAAAGTGACAAGCTATAAAACTAGGAACATTAAATCCTGGATTTTCGATGAGGTCATTAACATTAGACATGCGAGAAATTGTCTCTCGACAAGAAGCAGATACACGGCTTGGGGGTCAATATGACTGAAATTCGTGGGACATGAGGATAAGCACATTTCAATGATAAACAACATACGTGATGTATTAAAGCCAAAACCCAAAGGAACTAAACGCAATTTAACTTTTCATACAGAATTCATGACATACAAAATATTCATTTGCATGCTTTTCGGTCACACACCCCACGACCGGTTTCGTGCTGTTGCACTCATCAGGTATGGACAGTAATATCAGGATCCGCATTCGCTTGAAACAGTGGAGCGCTTGTATGCCACTGTTGGATAAGGCTGGTACGGCCAACCTGTTCAATCACATGTGTCCAAACACATGTTTACTGGAGTTAAACCCAGAACCATGAAACAAAATATTCATTTGCATGCTTTTCCGTCCCACACGCTCGATAAGATAGACAAGCGCGATCAAAATCAACTGACGTATCAGCACCCTTAAGTGCCGTATAATCCCTCAAATCTTTTGGTAGGTGTGAATGACATCTGCTTACTGTAGAAAAGTCAAGATCAGAGCGACAGATGTGTATTCACTGCACGTCAACAAACATATGAATCATTCATGGGAATTAGAATACAGAGATAGATACACTGACAGCTACTGCATTCTGATTGGGCAATGAGTATTCATGCTGACAGCCACTCCACATCCTTCCGTAATTCAAATGAACTTACGTACTGTGTGGTTGCGCAAATTTATTTCGTTTGGAGGCTCTGGATCTTTTTCACACATCTCGTTTGAATCAATGAGTTCTTGCTTTCCTAAATTACTCTATTTCTTTTCACAATTCCGTGTTGCGTATTCACCTCGTAAGATCTTTCACCCCTACTACCACGAACAGTTCCAAGATCCCATTTCTCAGCTCCCATGCCGAAGGGTTGTATCCAAACCGTATCTCCATCAGACAATTCGGGTAGCTCACGTGCACCTTCATCATATATCTGTTTTTTGCGCTCCATGCGCCGTTTTAATTGCTGATTGATGACGTCCTATGAAACGTCATGTCTGGACAGACGGTTGGTAACAATAAGTATCTTCGTCCTTGTGCGTCTACCCATGAGTCTTTAAGCTGGGCCTAATTCTATATCGGATGGATGGAGTATTTCTATGTTCCAGGAGCGCTAAATACGGATCATCTTGAGCCTCCAGGCATTTTTTTCATTATTTTCTTCGTTAATTTCACTGCCGATTCTGCTTTACCATTGGATTGGTTATGGTAAGGGCTGGAAATTTCATGTTTGAAACGCCATTTTTCTGCGAATACAGCAAACTGCTTTGCCGAAAACTGTGGACCTCCATCGGATCTTACAC
Organism: Atriophallophorus winterbourni; assembly: GCA_013407085.1. NCBI lineage: Eukaryota > Metazoa > Platyhelminthes > Trematoda > Plagiorchiida > Microphallidae > Atriophallophorus > Atriophallophorus winterbourni. Next base: position 31,442 of record JACCGJ010020773.1, read on the forward strand.
TCTCTGGGATACCATACCTCGCAAATTGATCTTTCATTTTCGCCACGATTTCTTCAGCTGATGTGGTATTCAGTTTCTTTATTTCGAATAAGTCGCTGAAATAATCAACCAATATGCCGTATCCTTGGTTCCTAAGGTTGTCACAGCCGGGGTGGTGGTGGAGATAGGCTCCCGCTACCTACAAAATGCTCCCATACGCGTGCGTCTCATATAGCCTCTGACAACCGAAGCCCAACTCCAGGCCTGCTCGTGGCGAAACTGCTTCTACTGACAGGAGAAGGGGCGAAGGCGGCTGACTGGCGTCTGAAAACCAGTTCGCTTCGGGTAGATGGAGCTCGTCAGCCTGGTAGGGCAGTCCATCTAGGGGATGAAACCCTGACTCCAAACCTCCGCTTCTTGCGGATTACACAATCACAATACTCCGCCGAGGACGGTCCCAAGCCCGTCTGCAAAAGGAGGAGGGTTAGACGCGGGGTCAGCAACCCCACTATTTAAAAACCTCAAACCGCTAATGAAACCAAAGCAACATGTCATACCAAAGTCAGATTTCCATGCTTGAATCAAGAAGAAACCTTATCTGAGGTAAAAATGAAGCAGACTGGTGAAAGCCCACCGGAAGCCAGTCAGCAGATGAATCTTCTGTTGATGAAAGCAACAACAAAGATTGCCACATGGAACGTCCGTTCGATGTATGAGACCGGAAAGGCTGCACAGGTCGCGAAAGAATTGCAAAAGTATGGTATACAACTGCTAAGAATATATGAAAGTAGATGAAATGGATCTGGTATGTTGATTTTGACATCCGGGGAACGAATTATTTACTCAGGTCATGAAGATGAGAACCATAGTCATTCGGAAGGCGTCGCCATTATGTTATCCCCAATAGCTGCAGGCGCTCTCATTGGATGGGAACCCGTTGACTCACGGATAATCACAGCCAGATTCAACTCCAAGGGGAGAAATGTGACGGTAATTAAATATTATGCGCCCACAAACAATGCTAGCCTTGAGTCGAAAGAAGAATTTTACGTGCATCTGCAGTCTGTCCTAGACAAGACACCCAAGCGAGATATCAAGATTTTGATGGGTGACATGAACGCAAAATTGGGTCCAGATAACACAGGGAGAGAATCTGTGATGGGTACGCATGCCCTAGGTGAAATGAATGAAAACGGTGAACTTTTCGCAGATTTTTGCGCGCTCAACGATCTGGTCATCGGAGGCAGCATCTTTCAACACCGAAACATCCACAAGGTCACCTGGACATCACCTGATGGTGTTACTGCCAATCAAATCGATCACCTATCGATTTCACGAAAATGGAGACATAGTCTCCTTGATACACGCGTAATGCGAGGTGCGGATGTTGCTTCAGACCACTACCTTCTAATGGCTAAAATTAAAATCAAGTTGAGAGCTTTCTGCGAAACCGGCAGTCGGCCTAGTGTAAAGTACCACACACAGAAACTAAGGGAAGAGCGTACAAGAGAGATTTTCTCAATCTCACTGAAAAACAGATTCGAATCGCTCAACAACTTAACCCCTGAGCTCCCAATAAATGAACACTGGACCGCTCTAAAAGACTGTTGGCAAGACACTTGTAAGCACGTAATTGGCAGACGAGTAAAGAAAGACAAAGAGTGGATCTCGAGTGAGACTTGGACACTGATCAACTCGAGAAGGCAGCTGAAACAACAGATCCTCCGGTGTAAGGACACCAAGCAGAAAAACCAACTGATAAAACAATACCGCTCCCTAAATAAAGACGTGGAACGGAGTGCCAGAAGTGACAAGAGGCGGTTCTATGTAATGCTGGCAACTAGGCGGAAAATGCAGCAGAAAAAAGAGACCTGAACACC
>JACCGJ010020774.1:0-29038 GCA_013407085.1 Atriophallophorus winterbourni
GGACTACGAATGCTGCGCCAAATCTTTATGTCGTCCGCAAATAACGAAATGTTACATCGAACAATTTCCGGTATTTCATTGACATAAACCAGAAAGAGGATCTGAACAAGGACTGAGCCTTGGGGAACTCCGCTAGTTGCTGCAATTGGTTTGGATAATGCACCATCAACACGTACCTGGTTAGTGCGATTTGTTAGGTAGTCATTTAGCCAATTCAGCAACTTTCCAGTGATACCAAGCATTTCAAGCTTCTGCAGTAGTAGGGAATGGTCAACACGATCGAATGCTTTTGAAATATCCAAGTAGCACGCGTGTATTGTTTGTCCTTTATCTACCGATTTTGTCCAATCATCTAGCGTTACCAGTAAATTAGACAAACAGGAATAATTTCGTCTGAATCCATGTGGTTTCTCGAAAGCAACTGATTATTCTCGAAGGGGCTTCATTAGATCGTCAAAAGGAGTCGCCTCATGAATTGCATGAAGCATGAAGAAATTAAGGAGCAATGCAGGAAGAAACAAAATATCTAACTATATGAAGGTGGGTCAGAGAGAGAAGGCAGGCAATTTGCATATAAATATTGCCTTCCATAAATTCAAGAACAATGCAGTCACATGATCAGTGCAGTGAACATTTGTTAAAACGTAGCGCCAAGAAACTTGAAAAGGTGTTTCTGCGGAGCTCGAAAGAAATCTGACGAATCCATTGAATAAGTGTTTGTCGTCGCTGACCAATCAAGTTAGAGAAGATATTCATTTTAGATTTTCCGGGATTTTCGAATGAGGATTACAATTGGCTAATGGTATTGATCGTTGATTGTGATGCTGGAGGGTCTGCACGTCTATGGTGGTCACAACGGTAGTGCAACGACTTGCAGAAATTTGTCTGCTATAATTTGTTCAGCCTACTCTTGCAGATTGGTTCGCAATTAATTTAGTATTTTGAAAGCTATATAACTTGCTAATCAGGATAATTTGAGATAGATTTTTTCGGGTTCGTTTAGATGATGATATCTCCGAATTCACAATTGCAAGCAGTTGGTCGAACAGGGTTCAATACAAGACCCAATACTCCTTCTAATCTTCATCTATTATTTAGCTTCTCAATTATCATGTCCTTGTTATATGATTGCAGATAATGTCGAATGTAACGGATCCAGCAATCATGGTGTTCTGTTCAGAGATAACGTCAAGATCGTATAATGGTCACAGGATTGGGATCTTCGTTATAAATATGGTTATTGTCGTCATATTGTCTGCAATAGTATACAAAATTCCAGGGATGAAAGGTCAAGGTTTGAGGTAAAAGAATAACAGCAGAATTCAAATGTGCAGCGCAACGTGCCTGAGTTATAAGAAATCATAGCAGAGCTATACAGAATTAGATCTTCTCTGGCATGCCGAGTGCCGGTATTTATACTCTTATATATAGTCATTCCCCATTTAAAATACGGAGTGCAAGATTAAGGCCATTTCTTCTTCCTTTTTCTGATTAACACAACTGAAAATTGCCTATCGCATACATCAATTATAAAATGGATAAAAATGATTAATCTTCAGCAATGGTGGGCGCTCCATAGAAGCCTTCCATTGACACAAGTTTTGGGCTATCAATTAGCTTATTAAAAACTTACAGTTCTGTGCTTCGCGCGCGGTACGATCAAATAAGTAGCCTTAACATTATTTAAATAGAAAACCATTACGAATTTCGTTATTCTGTGAATTAGATTTAAAACAGAATAACTAATTTATTATTTTACGGGAAGCGAATATATTCTTTTCAATTCCGATATCCTCTGATAATTTATTACGCCAATGATAAAATCAGTCATTATTTTCTGGCACTCCTTCGTTACCCCGACCACTCACTGTTAAATATGAGTTCACAATATTCTTGCCTCAACAGTAAATGCGGAAAACTTTGGCCAAGGGCATTGAGTGCACAGCATGTAAGCCGTTGGCTCACTCTTTCTGCTCAGGCATACAAAAATCTCACTATGGGATTTATGCAAATTACCGATGACAGCCGTGGTCTTGTAATGGCTGCCATAATGCTGCTACAGACAGTACTTCTACAGATTAAAATTGGAGATTAGTGTGAGTTCATCCAGCTCGTCAGATTCCGTACCCATTCGAATATATACACGTGTGAAACAACTTCTGCAGCCAAAGCGAAATTACAGAGGTAGACAGTTGCTCTGTCCTTCCACGCGAGCTACATCTACCAGAGTGGTTAATAAAGCTGGAAGTTTCAAAAATGCATCCTGAGAACAGTACGACAAGTACTCAAAAAAGCACAATTCTTGTGATGCTGGCCCAACCTTACTTGATCACATTATTGAGAAATTGAATGGCTCGCGTAAATAAGTTGAGAACTTACACGGAAAACACTTTGCTTCTAAAACTAAAACTCGAAATATACTTGTGAAACCGAGCAGATCCCATTATTATGAAATCCAAGTCCCGCATAGATATGGATCGCAAGTGTATCAGAAGTCTTATCCGAATAGTGGATCTGATGTCTTCTAACCCCTCAGTGCGAGTTCACAGTGTGAGAAGAAGGAAGATTGGTAATCGCCCCCGGCCAATCCTGATTGAGTAAAATGACCAAACGAAGCACGAAATAACTTCATAATCTTGCGTTGCACTAGCATGTGAGTGACCCTACGAGGATTCGCCATTCATGCACTCCACCCACTCTTGATTTGGTCTCGTCGTCCCAGCCCGAAAGCGTTAGATATATAGAATACCTACCACCGCTCGGCAAAAGCTATCACCTAATGATAAGCTTTAAAGCGATAATTCGTTTTCACAAGCTATATACTCGTATTCGGCGGGATTTCAGGCCCGCAGTTTACGGTTTTCTTGAATATACTTTAGAGTTGTTTCCTTTCAAGTCTCCAGCGATTTCAAATTTGTAATTGTAATCTAGGATAAAATTTGTAGGTATCTAAAAGAGTTACATTTCAATTTTTACTCTCAACAAAGCAACAAAGTTAGTTATGGGTCTTCGCAATGTTCCATACACCGAAAGACTGCGACGTCTGGGTCTATGTGACTTTACCCAAAGCAGGATACGACGCGATATTATTCTGACTTATAGAATTGTGTCTACCAAAGGACATCCACTAAAACACTTGCTTGATGTATGTGATGTGACACGCGGACACACCTTATCCCTTTACGTCCAAAGTAACGTATTGATTATCGGCGCCATTTTTACGCCGTACGAGCTATTTTTCTTTGGAATTCCCTACCCCAACATGTGGTGCACTCTCCTTGCCTGGCGATATTTAAAGCGAAATTGGACTTGTACTTGCAAACGAACATCATTCGTGAGCCTTACATTTGATATTCTCTATTGCTTTTATACTATTGTAATTTTCATGTTTTATTCATACCGTAATCCTGTGGTGTTGTAAAGTATTAACTTTTTTAACTCTAATTTTTTGAATCCTTGAATCCTGTGGTTATTGTTAATCTTGTTGGATTTAACACCGTCAAAATCCTCGAATTACCTTGAATTAACCAACACTTTGAGCTTCGTGAAAAGAGACCATCCTCTTCATCGTTGTTATCGACACGCCTACATATCGACTGATATTCAAGCGTGCCAGCATAAACATTTATTGTACTTGATAAATCATCCGTGTACACATGCCAATCAATGCAATACGTTCACAGGCTGCACAGAAATTAATGTGCTTGTGGCATAATTCGAAATCAATACACACAAGCCGATCGATAAGCGTAAATCACGGGCAAGCGTTCCATTAATATGCATGTTTGACCGTTAGTACAATTAGAATACGGAAATTTCTCTATGTCTGACATTAAACCACGCGATCTCTCAACTAAGCTTAGCCGTATAATTTTATATACTTTACCAGCACGTGTAGGGATGTTTCGGGGCGTTCTGTTTTAGCGAACAATATGGATGCGAAGATATATGGTTGAAAAGTTAATACTTTACAACACCACGGAATCACGGTATGAATAAAAATGTGAAAAATAAAATAGTACAAAAAGAAATGAGAATATCAAATGAATGGATGATGTTCTTTTGCATGTGTTAGTTCAATTTCGCTCTAAACGTATTGGAGTAGGGAATTCCAAAGATATATAGCACTGTGAAACAATTGCGCAGACAATCAAAACGGGAACTTGGGACGTCTATGGATAAGGTACAACCACATGTCACTTCCCTATCACACACATCAAGCAAGTGTTTCATTGGATGTCAATCGATAGACACAATTCTATAAGTCAGAATAATATCGCGTCGTATCCTCCTTTGGGCAAAGTCGCATAGACCCAGACTTCACAATCTTTCGGTGTACGGAACATTGCGAAGACCTATCACTAACTTTGTTGGCTCTATGATAATTTTATCTAAGCTCAGCAATGTTTTTCACACCAAGAACCCATTCAAACTCCGCATCTCCACGTAAGGAGAAGGGTAACGTTCACAATAGCTTGATAAGTCAAAAGGCGGGAAATCCTTCCAAATTTCTTCGAACGATAACCAAGTATTTTGGCTCTCGCTTATCTTAATATAATATATACTATATATATCTATATATATCTTTATTAATATATATATATATATATGTTCATAATATATAATATATTTGTTGGATCCTTTCACGTTCCAACATCTATTTGTAATATTTCATGTGAATTTTGAAATCCAAACACTTTCATTTTTTTCATGTTTCTTACTGCACTTTTGTTTTACACTTTCTCTTTGAATAATTCGACTCCATTTTATCTGCGCCATTTCCAGTTTGGACTCGTGTGCGTAACGTGATACGCGCTCAATATTGTTTTTGACATTGATCCGGATTTTTACCCGGTTGACCCCAATATTTGAGGTTTATTTTTACTATATTTTGATTGCTCCAATACAGTACCGCATTTATAGACAAATACGCTTTGGGTTCTGATATACCTCTGGGATTTTGCGCGTCACTCAACTTGGGACGTTTCATTGATTGTCAAATACAATCAAAAGTATTCAAATACTTTTATTGCGTGGAGAATCCTTCGATCATCGCTGGATTTTTGGCTCGGCATTTGGTTCACACAACGGAGAATATCTCATCTTCAAATATGCCTAGAACAAGGACTGGCAAGTCGTCTAGCAAATTGGATGACGTTATTTTAAACCCCGATCCCGTTTATGAACTTCCTACTATTTTTAATAATCCTCCTGATAAATCTGTGCATACGTCCATACGTATACCTTCCTCGAACGATAATTTTAATAATTTGCCTTTGAACTCTGCTTTTTTAACTTTACCTGTCCAGCACCGTCCTCTTAGCTTGGGTGATGTTAAAGGTGTTGAATCTAAAGCGTTTGATGATCATAAGGAACGCCGTCGAAAATTGGCTAAAGAAATATACGAGGAAGAAATAGCCATTAAATTGAAGGAGCTGGATATTTGTAGACACAGCCTAGAGGCGAAGCTAAATATGATGCACAATTTCGATTCTTTCGATGATATCAAAGGCGATAATGAAATCGACCCGATCCTAATGCGTAAACATGCTCCAAGTCCATTGCACTCATCTAAATCCGGGAACAAATGTCCTGTTTTGAGTAACGCAGCGTTACGTGAGATGCCGATGAACGCATCTGGTTCGACGCGGTATTCTGACATGCGTGGAGATGGATTACCTAAGATAGACATAGATAAGTTCGATGGTAATCCGATGGAATTCTGCAAATTCATCGAAGCCTTTGAGATGACCATCGAAGACCGCATTTCTGATGATAACCGCAAATTAATGTATTTATTATATTACTGCAGTGGTTCTGCAAAGGACGCTATTGAACATTGTGTTTACCTCCCAGATAGTGAAGGATATTGTCAAGCCCGACGCATCCTTAAGACGGAATTCGGTCGTCCACATGATATCGTCCAGTCATTTTTGAAAGAGATTCTCAATGGCGACATCATTAATCAGAATGACATCGGTTCGCTTCGAAACCTTACACGCAGAATGCGCAAATGCGAGCTCGCACTTGGACAGTTGAATCGTTTAGGTGAGCTGAACAACATGACAAATTTGAAGCTGATTGTTGAGCGTTTACCTAAACATTTGCGTTACAAGTGGGCTGAACGTGTGGATGAAATAATTCGATATGACGAGGAGCCGACGTTCAGTTAGTTAGTCAGTTTTTTGGACAGACAAGTCTCAATAGCTACCAACTGTTTCCGTACCTCAGCAAGTGGTCGTGAATCGAATGCTAGTTCACCGATGCATATGAATACTAGGAAAGTTCGCATGAATGTTATTTCAACGACTGAGTCTTATCGATGCCCAGAGTGCTCCATGACACATACATTACAAGAGTGCACTGTGTTCGATAGGTTACCTCACGCTGAAAAGGTGGTGCGAATTGAAACTTTCGGACTCTGCTTTAACTGTCTTCAACCAAATCACAGGGTAGCTGATTGCAGAGTACCTACTAGATGTGGAAAGGATGGATGCAACGGCAAACATCACAGACTCTTACATTGCACTGTCAAAGGTGAGTCTGAAATATTGATCAATTCGACACGTACACGAAGCTGTGGCAGTTTGTTGTCCATCATTCTTGTAAGAGTAATGAGTCCGAATGGGGTAGTGCTTACGAACGCCCTTTTGGATAATGGCTCTGACGCAACTTTGATGACTGCTGATTTAGCCGACGAACTGGGACTGTCAGGTGAACAAGCCTACATTGATGTCACTTCAGTGCATGGCACACGTAAACAAGAAACTACTGTCACGTCCTTTGGAATTCAGTCGCTGCATGATGGTGTCAAGGTAGATGTCGACCAGGCCTACGTGATGAATTCCCTTCCAGTGGAAGAGGTGACTTTTCCTGAACAGTCATTGAAACATTTGAACCACCTATTTGATCTAAAGCTAATCCGTATACCAGATAAACGAGTTCGTATTTTATTAGGAGTAAACGTCCCGGAAGTGCACTGGGTGTTGGAACAGAGGCTCAGCAGAGCAAAACAGCCGTTTGCACACTTGACGCCATTGGGATGGACGATTATTGGTCCAACATTGTGTGAAGCTTCTATGAATTGTCTCAGCACACAAAGTGTTATTGCTGAGGACGTAACATTGTTTGACAGTGAATTTTGCAATAATCGGGATAATTGTGCGCTGTCTGAGTCAGTAAAAGATAAACATATAATATCGAAAGCCAACTTGATTGGTAAGGGTGCTGGTTTGTTGGGTTCCGGTTCGAAACGTAATGCTACGTCGAGTTCTGATTCGAGGGACGATGAATTTGCAGTGGTTGCTGCAGGAAATGCAAAGGTTGCAGCGTTGTCCACGAAAGCGACGCCCCTGATAGCAAAAGGCTATTTGTTAACTGGTGCCGCTGGATCGAAGCGTGCTGCCGCGTCCAGTTCGAACTCTGATTCGAGTGACGATGATGTTGCTGTTTCCTGTGTGAAAGCAATGTCTTCAGCAGCGAATTCGAAGGAAGCGGGTCTTCCATCTCTAGTTGTTTTCGGTACCAAACGTCTATTTTCACCTGGTCCTGATTTGACTAACAGCATTAGAGTAGTGATTTTGCTGTCGGTGACTATGTTCTCTGACAGAACGAGAATGCATCGCGCAGTTCGTGGAAAAGGGCTATCATATCGGATGCAGACGGACATGTGCGTGGAGTAATGCATCGTACTGCAGATGGAACTTAAACGAGATATACGCCGAGTATGGTTTTTGGAAGGTGATAGTAGTTAGAACGCCAAGGTGGCTTCGGGGGCGGTGTTGGATCCTTTCACGTTCCAACATCTATTTGTAATATTTCATGTGAATTTTGGAATCCAAACACTTTCCATTTTTTCTTGTTTCTTACTGCACTTTTGTTTTACTATTTCTCTTTGAATAATTTGACTCCATTTTACCTCCGCCATTTTCCCGTTTGGACTCGTGTGCGTAACGTGATACGCGCTCGATATTGTTTTCGACATTGATCCGGATTTTTACCCGGTTGACCCCAATATTTGAGGTAAGTTTTTACTATATTTTGATTGCCTTAATACAGTACCGCATTTATAGACAAATCCGCTTCGGGTTCTGATATACCTCTGGGATTTTGCGCGTCACTCAACTTGGGACGTTTCATTGATTGTCAAATACAATCAAAAATACGACGGATGCTTCGTAGATGGAAAGCATTCAGCTTTTTTTCGTGTCTTGCGTGGTTGGTACAGGTTTCACTGCCGTATAGTGAAGCATTTAGTACGCACGCGCTGTATACCATCATCTTTGTCTTTACAGTCAGAATGCGGTTACCTCAAACATGGAAGATCAATCGGGACAAAATGACTGCTGCTCTGCCAATCCGCTTATCAATCTCCGTGTCTAGCGAGAGGTTATCCGCAATGATTGAACCAAGATATGTGTAATTGTGTACTGGTTCAAGCTGACAGTTTCCAACAGTGATGATTGGTGGCGATACAGTTCCAAAGTTTTTGCATGCCGACGAAAAACAGTCCATTAGCGACTGTAGGTTCTCTTGGGAGTGAGCAATAAAAGCTGCATCGTCGGCAAACAACAGGTCATGGATTATCACATCCCGTACTTTGGTTTGTGCTCTCAACCGGTTCAGGTTGAAAAGCTCACCATCACTTTGCGTGCGTGTGTAAATGTTTTCTCTTCTCGTCCAAAAAGCGTGCTTAAGAAGCAGAGCAAAGAAAATGCCGAACAGCGTGGGAGCAAGAACACACCCTTGTTTGACGTTTCGGCGAATTTCAAATGCTTCTAAACTGCAACCGTTAAAATGGACTGAGCCTTTCATGCCTGAGTGGAACGGAATATCGAGTCTGAGCAGCCTTGGGGGCAGCCTATCAGATCAATCATTTTGAAAAGACCCTCCCTGCTGACGTAGTCTATTGCCTTAGTTAAATCAATAAAACAGCGTATAATGGCATACGCTGTTCTCGACACTTTTCTTGAAGTTGTCTCAGGGAGAAGATCGTTCAACGGTTGATCTTCCCTTGCGAAAGCCACATTGAGATCCAGAGTGAATTCTATCAACTAAAACTTGCAGCCTGATCTGTAAGACTTCAGCAAACAATTTTCCTACAACATTCGGAAGGGAGATTCCTATGAAATTGTTGCAGTCGCCTCTGTCACCCTTATTCCTAAATAGTGTGATGATCTTTGTGTCTCGCATCTCATGTGGGACACCCCCCTCCCGCCAGCATTGAAGAAGTAAACGGTGAAGAGGCTGTAATAATGCTGCTCCACAGCATTTGATGAGCTCAGGTGGAATTCCATCGTCACAAGGGGCCTCCCCATTTGCTAAGCGGTCGATTGCCTTATCGAGCTCATCAAGAGTAGGAGGGGTATCTAGATATTCAATGGTCGGCAACCGTTCGACATTTTCAAGTGCATGCGGTAGAACCGTACTGTCTCTAGAGTAGAGAGAGGAGAAGTGCTCTACACATCCTTTCTTCTGTTGAGTTTTATCGACAATCGGCTTACCAGATGAAGACTTATTAGGAGCCGTTTTGAGTTTGTTTGGGCCAATGGCTCTCTTGATCCCATCATACATACCGTGAAAATTTCCGGTATCCTCAGCTTCTTGGATATTGAGGCTAACTTCAGTCCAATAGTCGTTTGCACATCGCCTTACAGTCAGTTGGACCTTATTTGTAGCTGCTCCTAGAAGACGTAAGTTTTCATTTGTTGGCAAACCTTTGAACCTCAAGAACGCTGAGCGTTTCTCATCCAGCACAGCAGTCATCTCAGAAGCGTTTGCTTCGAACCAGTCGCTAGTTCGAGCTTTCTTCGGACCGAACGTGGAAAGTGCGACTCGGCATATGCAGCTTTTTATCAATTCCCAGTTTTCTGAAGCAGATTCAAGTAAGGTTGTCTTGTTGAACTCGTCTGTGAAGGCTTTTGCGAATTTCGCAGTTAGATTAGGTTGGCACATGCGAGTGACGTCTATCCTAGGCTTAGCAGACAATTTGGTTCGCTTAAAAAGAATAAGATCAAGCTGATGCCAATGCTTAGAGCGAGGATGTTTTCAAGGGACTTTATGATGTGGTTCTGTTTGAAAGAAAGTGTTACTGACACAAAGATTGAACTGTGTGCACAATTCTAAAAGGCGTTGCCCATTTTCATTGGTTTTACCTACACCGAACCTTCCGTGTCAGTTTTGCCAAGACTCGTAATCAACACCAACTCTGGCATTAAAATCACCCAATACCACTAGCAGTTTTTATGTGGCACGTTTTTCAGGAAGGCTGTGAGGTTATGATTAAAAGCGACTTTTTCAGCAGGCGTCGCAGAAAGCGTCGGTGCATAAACGTTAACCAACGTAATGGTACCAGTAATTCACCTCAGATTTAAAGTCCAAATCCGTTCGCTCCCGCTGCTGCTCGGTTCTGTTGCTTTCAATATGTCGTTTCGCACGGCAAACCCAACTCCATGCAGTCGAGACTTATCGGAACCTCTTCCTTTTCAAAAGAATGTGTAATCACTTTTTGTTAGCTTACCAGTTGCTGGTAATCGCGTCCCTTGTAAGGCAGCCACTTCAAAATTCAGCCTCTTCAGCTCGTTGTTAATCACGGCCGACTTTCTAACGCCTCTGATATTCGAGTCGTCGTCATGAAATCCTGGAAGCATGGATCGGACGTTCCAGGTTCCAAGTTTCAGAACTGACATTTTTTGTTTGGTATTTCGATTTGCTGGTGCGGAAAAATACAGTCTGCTTGTACGTTGGGTCCTAATCCCCATGCACCCAATGAGGATAGCAGACCGTGGTGAGACGACACCTCATTGACTGGAAGCTGTCCAGCTTGAGGCGGGCGGTAGCCGTCCACTGAGACCTGGAAGTCTCTCCCACCATCGAAAGCAGCCCTAGGCGCTTAGCTCTACGCCAGTCGAGCCATAGCTTTTAACCGTGTTATTTTCCGTAGAAGCGGAATGGAGTGTCCTCTCCATTGGTGCGTTGTGATGTACGCCAGGGCAGTTCAATATGGAGAAGTAGCTGTTGCCCATGCAGCAAGTGCTCCCTCTTCACGGCACCACTGAAACCAAAGGAACAGCTATGCTGATACGTTTGGACACCGATGCCGTCGCAGGAGCTGGCAGGACGGAGTTGAATAAACTTCGGACTGCCTAACGGGACTCCGGCTCCGGATTTTTTCTCGAGGTTGACTCCTGGAGCCTTTTCCATGGATAGATGTAGCCACAAGGCAGTGGAGGTTCAAGATAAGGGTTTCTCTTTCCCTAGGTGGGCCGCCTTCATGAACTAACGAGCTCCACCTGCCCGAAGCATGCTGGTTTTGAGGCGCCAGTCAGCCACCTTCGCAATTTCTCCTGTCAGTAGAAGCAGTTTTGCCGGGTCACACAGGACCACGCGTGCAGGCCAGAAGCTGGACTTGGTTGTTAGAGGCTATATGAGACGCGTGCCACTGTAGCATTTTTGGAATTAGGAGCTTATCCCTGAATCCGCCCCGGCCGTGACAAACTTGGAACCGAGTTGGAGTAGCTCGAACGTTTTTCATGAAGCTTCGAAGGCGGCTGACATATTGTGGCACGGTTAGGTCCAATGATGAGTCAGAAGATGTCAGGAATACGCCTGGAAGGGTAAGTGTACTACCGTACACCATTTCAGCAGCTGAACACCCTAGGTCTTCTTTCACTGTGGTACGTATACCAAGAAGTACTAGGGGTAGTGTCTCGGATCAACGTTCAGTATTCCCATAACACATCATTGCGGCTTTCAGTTGACGGTGAAATCTTTCGACTAAGCCGTTCGAAAAAGGGTGGTAGGCTGTAGTCTGAATGTGTTTCGTATCGAGCATGTTGTTCAGTTCTTTGAAAAGCGTTGATTGGAATTGAGAACCTCTGTTAGTAATGATGTTGCTTGGTACGCCAAAATTACCGACCCAGTGCTAAACAAAAGCTTTAGCAACCGTTTCTGCACTGATATCAGGGATTGCTACTGCCATTAGCCAATGCAAGTATGTATGTAGCAACATGCGTTAGAGACTGCTAGCGGGCCGATGAGATCCAAACGCACGTGTTGGAAACGTTCAGTAACTGGTGGGAGAATCGGGATCCAACGGATTTTTCCCATCTCTGAAGTTTCATAGCAACTTAGTACCGGATCAGATTGCTGCGAACGTGCTAGTTGTTTCAAATCGATTCCAGGCAGGTCGATGGCACTCAGTTGAATCCGAGAAAACGTATCCGCCACTGTGTTTGACGAGCCGGATCAGTAACGAATGTCGCTCGTGAATTATAAGATGTAGTCTAATTGACGGATCTCTCGTGGTGAATAACGATCGGAAGTTGTGGCGACTGTAAACGTTAGCGATTTGTGGTCGGTGTAAACCGTGAAACTGCGACCTTCGAGTAAATGCCGGAAATGGCGAATGGAATAATAAACAGCGAGAAGCTCGCGCTGGCTGTAGTCGGCGTGAGAACAAGGCTAGTGGTCTAATCGTGTTATCGACCTCTTGTTGGAGTACTGCGCCTACCGCTTCGTTTGATGCACCGGTAACAAGCGATAAGCGAGCATCTGTCTCAGCTGATATAAAGTCATAGTTGTCGCCTGCTCAAGGTCGGATTTAAGCGCGTCAAAAGCTTCGATCGCTTGTGGATTCATTGAAAAATTTCTTTTTGCAGCGAAGTAAATCTGTGAGCGGTTGAGCTAACTTCGTGCAATGGGGAATGAATCGTCTATAGTAGTTGACTAGGCCCAAAAATCGACGCAACTGGCGGATTAAACTCAGGCATGGATAATCGCGGATGGCAGAGACTTTCTATTCAACGGGTTTAATTCCGGTAGAATCTATGCGGTGACCGATAAAGTCAAGTGTTTTCACATGAAAGATGCATTTATCTGGATTCACGACAATGCCATACTGAGATAGGCGCTGAAAACCTCTCGAAGATGCTCAACATGTTCTGTCGATGTGTTGCTAGCAATTAGCACGTCATCAATATAAACGTATACGGAGGACAATCCCTTAAATACTTGATCCATAAAACGCTAGAAAGTTTGTGCGGCATTTTGGAGACCAAATGTCATTCGTACGAATTAATATAAGCCAAATGGTGTCGTGACAGCCGTTTTAGGGATATCTTCCTTCGCAACGGGGATTCGGTGATAGGCGCATACTAGGTCAAGCTTCGAGAACACGGTTTTTCCGTTTAGGGACGCCGTAAAACCGTGGATGTGTGGAATGGGGTAACGATCTGGTAACGTAATGCGATTAAGTGCCCTATAATCTCCGCATGGGCGCCAAATATCTGCGGTACTTTTTTCAACTATATGTAGTGGAGAAGCCCATGGTGAGGTCGATGGGCGGATGATTCCTAGCTCCAACATATGTTCAAACTCTTGTTTGGCGATCGCCAGTTTGTTTGGAGCTAGTCTACGTGGTTTGGCGAAAACTGGAGGGCCACGTGTGACAATGTGATGTTCGACCTGGTGTTTGACCACATTTGTGAATGACTGTGGTTTGAAGATCTCCGGAAACTGGACTATGAGTTCCTCACCAGGCTGGGTGAAGACTGGAGTCAAAACTCGAATAGACTGTATGGGTGTGTAATGGTATTTGCCCATTAAATTTAACTTCATGGTGTTATCACTAATCCTTCGTTGGCTTATGTCCACCGCGAGGTTGAAATTAGACAAAAATCTGCACCCAAAATCGGAGTTTTGACGTCTGCAATGGTGAACACCCAATGGAACGATCTTCGTAAGCCCATGTATACCACGAGGGACCGATGACCATAAGTGCCTATCCGAGTACCGTTGGCCGTCTGAAGGGTCAATCCCGACGGAAACTTGCGTTCGGTTTAGTTAGGTGGGATGACGCTGAGTTCCGCACCGGTGTTTACCAGAAAACTCAATGTCGTTGTGTTGTCAGAGATATAGAGGAGACGGCTAACTTTGTTGCCAGGCAGTGCAGCCATTCCTACTGCCTGGCATAATCGTTTCACTGCTCGTTAGATTTGGAAACAAAACTGCAGGGTCTGGTGCATCTGTAAGTGCGTTCACCGAATCTGCGGTGGTAATAGCAAAGACCTAGGTCGTCCATTCGGACTGTGTCTCTGTGATGACCGAGATCGATCATTTCGTGAAGTACATATATGCATGCAAAGTTCGTGGAGTCGAGATTTCAACTCGGAGATCTCTGATTCTAAAGTTAAAGGAGTTGATTTATGAGGCGATTGTACTACTGCAATAGTTGGCTTATGATTTTCATACACTCCATCGTCGATGGCAGCAAGCTTATCTAACTTGTAATCTTCTTCGACCACCGAAAGTGCTTTTCGAACATCGCTGGGTAGTATTTGCAGCCACAATTCTTTTAAAATCGGTTTGCCAACTGGTGTTGTACCCTATAACTCGATCATTCGGCGAAGGAGTTGCGACGGTGTATTGTCACCTAGTTCGATACCCGAGAGTAATTTGCGTACGTTTTTCTCATCAGATGCTGCTATACGCGATATCAAAGCTGATTTCAGTACATCATACGGTTTATTGGCAGGTTTGTTGTATATGATATCAGCAACTTCGGATGCGACTGCGTGTGGTAAAATTCCTATGACGTAACAGTACATTGCTTTTTAGCTAGTAATGCGTCGAGTTTCAAAAATAGCTTCTATTTGAGCGAACCATAATCTACAATTTGTTACGTCAAACTCAGGAAGTGATAAATGACCAATATCTGCTGGGATAGGTGCTGCCTGTGGGATACTGTCCATATTGATGAAAAAATGTAAAAATATGACACAAAATCAAAATAGTGGGGAGTATGCTATGACGAAAATAATCCGGCTCACCAAATAGTGGTTAAGGCTACGTGAAATTACAGTATGTGTGTAAAAAGTAAAAAGGTAACCACTCAAATTATTCTTCGATTGAATTTAAAGCGATTTTCCCGGATTGGCAATTGACTACTCCGGTCCAGACGTCCAAGTATTATGACAGAAGCAACCGCGTTAAATCCAAGAATTAGGTGCGGCTGAAATATGGAGCGGTCCTTTCATAGCAAGCAAGCAATCTTTCCACAATCCACAGTCAGAATTCCAAGCAAGCAGTACGGGTATCAAAGGAGATGAGAAGGGCAACTCCGAGCGAATGAAAATTTATATTCGTAAGATCCGGGTACAATTCAAAATGTGTACATTGATTGATACAAACAAAAATGTTTACAGAAAAATTCCATACATGCATCATACATGGTTCATGCATATTTTTGCCTTGTTTCCTGAATAGATGACCTCTCGACATGCTGGTGAAGAGAACCCCTAGCTTAATTTCTAGATATCTGGAAAGAAAAATGTGTGAAACATGCGAACTTTTATAGTCAATATCGAAGTGCCGGGTGCTCAACAGCATACCGTCGAAGTAAATCTGGGCGCGAGATTGGCTTTCTGCCATTCACAGATACATACGCATGTGCTCTCTGCCAATTGTAGTGGACTGACCACTACAATAATGTCCCCAAGAATGTTGGAGAAAAATCACAGGATATGAAATTTTTTATCGCGGTAGCCAAAAGGGTGCACGAAGGTACAGGGTAGCAATCACGGAACACGAATCAACGGAAAGTGTGTTACCAACGTCAATTGTTATGTACAGTAAAACAATGTTGTTACTCAGCCCCCTTCCAAGAATTCTGGTCAGAGGAGACTTCCGATCAAGAATTGACAATTGAACTTACCAAGCGGTGCCAGGTCGTTCCAGGCTGGAACATAGTCTCTCAGCATCCAGTAACTTCGAAATCAGCCAAAGCACTCGATCTGCGTGGGTCGATTGTCGGTGGTTACCAGGGTAGGATACACGAAAACCGATAAGTACTAAGCCGAGTCACGTGCTCCCGGAGCCGAATCACATGGGGTGAACGTGCTGCTAGCGGGAATCGCCCGTCTGGCATGGTTTTAGTGTGAACCCATTAGGAGCACATGTAGGCACTTCCGTAGGCTTGACAACGAAGAACCAGAAGCTTCGAAAACATAGTCCGTGCTGAGAAGTTCCTGCGCCCCAGGGTCGATGGCGAACGGCCTCGCCTAGAGAAAGCTGAGTGGCGTGTCGTCGGGCTGGTAAAGACATTGCCTGATAAGTTTCGTGTTGGGCGGCGTGTGCTCATGGTTGGGGCTACCGGGAGGATGGCGACAGGCGTCGGCGATCCAGGGGTGGCGCGTGTCACGGTTTCCACAGCGGGAGGTGCATGTGTAGCAAAGGGGATACACGGAGAATGCGATATTTCGGGCTACCAGATAGGATGGCGACAAGCGTTGGTGATCCGCGGGTGGCGCGTGCCACGATTTCCACAGCGGGAGGTACATGTGTACCGATGGGATACATGAAGGATGCGTGTATTCCAGGTTAACGGATAGGATGTCGACAAGCGTCGGTGATCCGGAGGTGGTGCTTGCCGTGATTTCCACAGCGGGAGGTACATGCGTACCGAGGGGATACACGAAGGATGCATGTATTCCAGGTAACCGAATAGGATGACGACAAGCGTCGGTGATCCATGGGTGGCGCGTGCCACGTGTTTCAAAGCTGGAGGTGCATGTGTACCTGAGAAGTGAGAAGAAGAAAAAACTCTCTGTTGTATGGGTTTATGGCCACGACCGAGTTATATTGAAGAGGTACAAAAAGCATACACAGGATATACCAAGCGATAATAACGTGTTAAATACCCGCTACATAATTGGCAAATGTGCCGTTCCGGACTCTACTCACTGTAAAGATGGCGGATTGCGGGTAAATACTTGATGTACAAGTGGTTATTATCAAATATGTTGGGGTTGCCATGAAAGTGTCGTGCTGCACTTACCCACTGGCTTTCGGCCATACTATTTTTTCCGTAACAAACGTAACGCAAGCACGAATGCCAGGATGGGAAAGATTGCGTATGGTGTGACTAATGCGCCGTCTAAAAGCAGACATTGCAAGTAGTCGGAAAGCGCTTTGCGATAGGTCGCAAAGGATATTGCCCAAGCCATCGGGCAAGGGGAGGTGTGATGAAAGAATAGGCGTCCCAGAGCTGTGCGATGCCGGCATCGATAGCATTCACTGCAGCGATTTCGCTGAGGTCGAGGGAGAGTGGCCAGTCCATCACACACGTTGTAGAAATAGGAATTGTGGCAACTGAGATATATCGTGTCAGTCGTAAAATGACTGACAAATTCCTGGTGCATAGTCTCTCTAGAAGAGTTCCTACCCGACGATCCGTTGATTGATGTACATGGGGATCAAAAGCAGTAAACAAAGTAAACTGTCTGCCTTGTAGATTGTGTTCTAACCCGACTTGTGAATCGATCAACAAGTGTAGTTATGTGATGCCTATGACGTTTTGATGCAAAACGTGTTACAGGAGGTAAAAAAATTATCCTGAAATAAGGCTGGTGTAAATTGGGAAAGAGGTATCGGAAAAAATCTCGAATTGTGCGTGGATATTGTGCTTACCAATTGTAGTACACGAAGGATTCGTGCATCACGTCGGGCTGACCAATTTGTAGTGGACTGACCACTACAAAAATGTCCCCAAGAATGTTGGATAAAAGGCGCAGGAGATGAAAGGTTTATCGCGGTAGCCAAAAGGGTGCACGAAGGTACAGGGTAGCAATCACGGAACACGAATAAACGGAAAGTGTTTTCAAGGTCAATTGTTATGTACAGTAAAACAATGTTGTTACAGAATCAATCCCGGTAGTGGCGGGTGTTTTCAAGCACACCCCCGAAAGAATCTGGGCATTCGTTTCGACTTGGTCGACTATCGCCCTGTGATACAGATACTGATACTTATTCAGCCCTGTGCACCGATGACTATGTAACCTACAAAGTTATCCGCAACAAGTGCACCTACCTCAAAAGAGAAAAAAGGCAGAACTATGAAACTCGCTTGGTGGACGAAGCCAACTCGATGCCGAAACGCTTGTTTGCGTACATGAGACGTAGAACGAAAGCTTCTCAACGAGTACCTTGCTTGAGATCTATGGGAGGTTCGACTGAACATGAAGATGAACGTAAAGCAGTTCTTCTCGCCGCTCAGTACAATTCGGTTTACACAGAGGAGACGTTTCCCATTCCTCTGCTTCATGAGAGCAACGCCGAAATGCCGGATATCTCGATCTCGCCAGAGATGGTGCAGTATTTGCTAGAACGACTCGATGTACACTCAGCACCTGGCCCGGACGATATACACCCGATGCTTTTAAAGGTATTGTCGAGTATCATACATAAACCACTGGCGCTAATCTTCAATTTATCCCTGAGGTATGGTAAGTTACCTAAAGATTGGAAGTACGGCATTGTCAAACCAATGTATAAGGGCGGTGAAACCAGTGATCCGGCTAACTACCGACCGGTTACCCTCACTTCGGTAGTTGTGAAGACTCTGGAACGACTGCTGAAGAAACAGATTGAAGATTTTCTCCTTACAACCAGTCAGTTAACATCTGCTCAACATGGTTTTACGCCAAGACGATCATGCTCATCCAATCTCATCACTGCTCGCGAGCACTGGTGTGCTGAACTTGATCTGGGTCACCCGGTAGTCACTGCCTTCATTGACTTCAGTAAGGCTTTTGACCGTGTTCCATTTCAACGTCTATTGCTCAAGCTCCGTGCTCGTGGTGTAAAGGGACCTGTTCTAACTTGGATTGAAGACTTCCTTGTTGACCGTTATACACAGGTCGAGGTTAACGGAGTTAAATCGCAGGTTACACGTCCAACTTCCGGGGTTCCGCAAGGATCTGTTCTCGGCCCGTTACTTTTCAAAGTATATGTTAATGACCTCCCCGACTCATTAAATACGAATTGTCTACTTTTCGCGGATGATCTGAAAGTTTGGGGTACAGTAAGCTCTTCTGCTGATAATACCATTTTTCAGAACGAATTGAACAAATTGCTTGATTGGACGGTACAATGGCAGCTTCCTGTAAACCGACAGAAATGCGCTGTGATGCTTTTGGGGCCAAGCACGCCTGAAGGTGCGTACTTCCTCGGGGATCATCAACTGAAGTGGGTTGATACTGAACGTGACCTGGGTACAATTGTAACTCGGACGCTTAAATCGAAGGAGGATACGAACAGAAAAGCTGCTGCTGCAAACCGCGCATGGTGGGCTATTAGTCGGTCTTTTTCGGTGATTACTCCACAAATGTTTCGCATTCTTTATTCCACATACGTGAGACCAGTTTTGGAATATGGTTTGCCAGCCACCTATCCTCAAACTAAGGGAGAACGTGACCAGTTGGAAAAATTGCAAAGGCGGGCGACGAAACGAGTACAAGGATTGAAATCAATTCCTTATGTGGAGAGAGTTCAACGCCTCAACCTCATGTCGCTCAGTATTCGGCGTGTGCGCTACGACCTGCTGCTAACTCGTCGCATATTACTGGGAGCTTATGGTGACGAGCTGCGCGAGTTTTTCCCTCTCGTGACGGACTCAAGAACCCGTGGCCATGCTCTAAAGCTTCAAAAGCGAAGGACACTACGCCTACCTCAGGGATTCACGCTCTCAACAAGAATTGTTAACTTGTGGAATGCGCTTCCGGAAGAGGTTATCTCAGCGAGCTCTGAAAACCAATTCAAGCAACTTTTGGATAAGGTGTTGCCTGTAATCACGGCGAAGCTGAACAACACTGGACAGGATTTCTTCAACTGAGGTTCTCCTGGACTAGGTTGCTGATATAAAGAGATGCGGCTTACAAGGGCTTGACCCCCTGTCGTCTATCAAGAAGAAGAAGAAGAAGAACTTGAAGGTTGACCCACAAAGGTCTAAGGCGGGTTGTTTGACGAGCAGAAGGATTGCCGGTCTCAACGGTTGGTTTCTATAGAACGCTTCATAATATTTTAGGTTCAAAAGATCAGCCAATGGCAAAAGACATGCAGCTTGCTAAAAGTGAATACGATTCTGTTGATCAGAGTGCTTTGCTGGAAAGAATTCGTGAACAATGCGAATTCTATTTCTGCGACGCTAATATTCTTAAAGATATGCTTTTGCTGAATCTCGTGAAAAGTTCACAAAAAGGCTGGGTTCAATTGGAAGTCGTAGAAAACTTCAAGAGAATGAAGCAGCTTACATCTGATCACCAAATAATTGTAACAGCACTTTCGGATTCAGAGCTGCTTAAGGTGTCTGATGATGGTAAGCATGGAACTTCTTAAATAGGATTTTCAGGAATGTTCGTCAGGCGACGCAATCCTTTGCCTAAATGGGACAATGGTGTATATTTCCGGACAATCATAATCACGGATTTTCCGGAAGATGCCACAATTTACCACGAAGAAATTAAGCAGCTATTTGAGGTAAGAAAAACGTAGTTTAGCCTACACATACCGTTTACCCAATTAATTAAATTTTATTTTTATCGTTGTCAAATTTTTTTATTCTATATTCCGTGAATTATACATTATTGCCTAAATCCTTCGCAGATCAATAGTTCAAGTTCAGTTCAGTTTGCACAGGACGATATGTGGCAGAGTCGCCAATCGAGCCTCCAGATTTCTTCCGGTGGTATGCCAAAAAGAGCGCCCACCACTTCAAACAAAATAGGTTCACAGATTTCTTCTGGTAGGATGGTTACCTGGAATGTAGAGCAAAAACTCCCCTCACCAAAGGTGAGGAGACATTAGTGCATTTCAAAGACCAGGTAAACACAATATCATTACTCAATTAGGGGCAAAATGCAGGAAATAGTTTATTACGGTATAAAAAGCTAAGAGCTTGTACAAACCGCAGGATACATAGAGCGGTGGGTCGAAAAAGCAAAGAGAGAAATGTTTGAGTTTCCAAGGCCTTATAGCGGGCCTCATTCGCGTTTAGCCTGCGCCATCAATGGATTTTTGTGTCATTTGGACAGGTAGGGCGTCAACCCGCTACACGGCTACCCACCACATCTTCCGGAACAGGTTCAGTTGAAACCGTGTATACGGACTTCCAATACTGGCATCTGAAAGAGCAATGAAACTGACAAAGCATTAGCGGGGTTGTGACAAAAATGCAAATGGCACAGAAAGAGAACTTACCGTTGCCACGAGCTAATGAGTTTTGGGGAAAAATGCGGTAGGGTTTGTAAAAAAATGAAAATAGTGTTTACGGGGTACTTGGGAGTGGGAGATTTCATGGAGGTGAGAATCGAGGAGACCTTTGAATGAACCGAGAGAAGCGACCTGAAAAAGCGTGCCTGGAAGAGTGTTCCACTGACTGCATACTCTCACAGAGAAAAAGCTGTGTCGACATTCAAGCCTGCTCTGTTGATGTAACAGTTTTAGCTCATGTTCTCGGAGGTTAGTGCTTGGGGAGGGAACGAATAGGGAGTTGCATGGATGGGAGGGGTCAGTCAAGATCTGGTGGGTAAGTAACATGTCACCGCGGTGAAGACGGTAGGTAACGGAGAATATATCTAAACTGCGTAACCTTTCCTCGTAAGACATGTAGTGCATACCACGGACAAGCTTTGTCGCACGTCTCTGGGCTTTTTCGAGAAGGGACACGTCTTTGCATAGCCAAGGCTGCCAAGCCTGTACTGCGTATTCTAAGTGTGGACGGATGTAGACATTCAGCGGTGTCGGGAAGAGAAACCGGTCAAACCTGCCTAAAGCGCGGCGAAGTAAGCCAGTATTGCGATTGGCTACTGCTGCGGCTCGCTCGCATTGCGTGGTGCAACTGAGATCGTGCTGGATGATGATGCCGAGAACCTTTTCTTGTCGAACACTGAAGTACTGTTGAGCCCAAACTGTAAGCGACCGGATCTGAGTGTCGGATGGGGAGAACGCTACACTTGGAGGTGTTAAATGGGAGATGATTCCTCAAAGACCAGCTGTGTAAACGATCTAAGTCATCTTGTAGGACGTGTGAATCCCTTGGCGATTTGAGTGAGCGCCAGATTTTGACATCGTCCGCAAATAGGAGGAACGGCGATTCAATGTTTTGGCCAATATCATTGATGAAAATGATGAAGAGTCGGGGACCAAGAACGGAGCCTTGTGGCAGACCGCACTTGATTGGGAAGCGGGCAGAATAGCAGTCACGCACACGAACACAGAGGGAGCGGTCGCGAAGAAAGTACTTCATCCAGGACAATAAGGATGACCCAACGCCGCAGGCAGCGAGTTTAAGTAAAAGAATGTCGTGGTCGACGCGGTCGAATGCCTTGGAGAAATCCAGAAATACTGCATCGACACCAATGCCTTCGTCCACAGATTTCGTCCAGGCATCCCGTGCGAGAAGCAAGTTGGAAGTGCATGAACGGTTGGCGCGAAAGCCGTGTTGTTGTGTGATTAAAAGTCGATTTGTTTCCAGATGTGAAACAAGGTGGTCAGAGATTATGCTCTCCATGACTTTAGAAATGACTGACAACAGCACAATGGGGCGATAATTTGCGGGTTCCGACCGGATACCGCCTTTAAAGATAGGCGTGATAACACCTTCTTTCCAAGCTTGGGGGACAGTGGCGGAGTCCATACAACGTTGGAAATACGTGGTAAGTAGATTGGATATGTGCAATGCGGCTACTTTCAGGATGCTAGGGTGGATGCCGTCGAGTCATGGTGAAGAGTATTGCCGTAGACATGAAATCTTCTTGTGGACCGCATCAGGGGTAAACATTATTTCCAGCATTTCCTGTACGTCATGTGAGGGAGAAGAAAAATGGGAGGAGTTTGTAGAATAAATAGGGTTGAAAATTGGGGCGTAGTGTTCAGACAACAGGTTTGCAGCTTCTGAGGCTGTTGAGGTGAGACCGTTTGCGCTGACTAGGGATGGAATTCCAACTTTAACTACCCGTCTTTGATTCACAAATTGGAACAAGATTTGCATTTCATACAGATGAATAAATAAAAGCTCCGTGTTATAATAAAATTACCAGAGTTGTCCATGCTATATTTGTAAATTGTACCAAGGCAACTAAGCCTTTATAAATTACTTGATGGAACGTGTCATTGTTTGGAGGAGGAGACCATCAAACCTACGCTTAAAAGTCACAGTTTTTGTTCCGCACCAGTATCACAGGCAATAGTCGACCAAGTCGGTTTGCAAGAAAATAACCGCTACTACCAAAATTGATTGGCAGGGAGCACAAGCCTGATCTAGGCAAAATGCCGCACGGTCAGAGAATGCACGTGGGCGAAGATATTGTCAGGCTGCCCAGGCCTAGACAGATATGAGGAAGAAAATAGATAATAGATATGGTAGTAGGATTCCAGTGTGCTTCAGCATGCAGCTCACTACTGGTGGCCAAACACTTAAGCATGGTGTTAGCCGCACAGCACCGAAGTTCTATGCGATTGCACATCCTTGTAGAATGGAAGGTGGGCGAGGTCTCGCCACCAAAATGTGAGAGTTAATGTTAGCTGTATGTCGAATCCAATAAAAAGACGATAAACAGCAGTTAATTTATAAAACGAAATAAACGTCTTTGTGTTTAAAAAACTTTTCACAATATTTTTGTAGCTTTTTGTCACTAAATAGAGCGATTTAATCCTAAGGGTAATTCTCCGGAAAGAGCACTTGCCACCGTTCGCCCAGTCCAAGTTTGAACGCATTTAGTGAAGCTGTCGAGACTAGTTCGGTCAGGAGTGAGTTCCACGCGTTCACTACACGGATGCTTGAGAAGTGCGTTCTGGATTCCGGCCTGGTGTTCTTTTTACTTAGCTTGCGTCACCAACTAGAGGAAAGAACCGTTAGAAGTCAACGAATTCGAGACAGTTTAATTCTTTGACAACTTTTGTCATATCTGTCTAGGCCTGGGTAACCTGACACTATCTCAGCCCACGTGCAGTACCTGACTGTGCGGAACTTCGCCTGGATCAGGCTTGTGCTTTCTCATCTCATCTTAATGGTTTCTATAAGATCACTTTTAATCTGCCTCCTCCTAAGCAAAAAAGCCCTAATACTAATAGACGATTTTCATAGTTGGTGCATGCCAACCACTCGATCATGCGAGTGACCAGCTTCTGTACCTTTTCTAGCTGCACGATATCTTTCTGGCAATATGGCGTCCAAGCCTGAATACAGTTTTCTAAATGGGCATTACTATTGCCTTGTAGAGTGGTAACCGCACCTCAGTTTTCCTGCATGTAAGAGGTGAACGCAGTCGAAAAAGTTACTTCCTGGCCTTTTGAGCCGCAGCAGCAAATTAGTCGCCCAATTAAATTTTGCTGGAACTAAGATTTCTAAGTCCTTAGTAGATTTAACCCTACGTAAAATTAGCACATGAATGTTAGTGGCTTATACGCCAATCGAGCGTCCAAAATTTCCTTTGGTGAAATTCTTTGTGAAGCGCCATCACTGCTATAGTTGCATGTTGTCCATTAATATCTCCGGCGTTCGCGACATCCGATGATACGTCTGGTGCATAGGTTTTTATTGACAGAGTAGAAAATAGGAACAACTTTCAGTTAGCCCGTCGGATTACAGCTGCAGTATTAGGACTTCGCATTAAATCCATCACGAATGTTGAATGTTTGTATAACTTTATAAGTAACAACTCGCATAAATTGCTATTGTGTTAACTACAATTATCATTGACCAAAGTTTCGGATGACTTACAAAAATTCTAAAATCTATGTAGTACCTGTTAGTCTGTTTCACAGTTTCTTTCTTTGTGCTAAATTGCTTGTCACTGGCAATAAATTTCCATAGATTACACACCGCGGTCCGCTGTATTTTAATGTTATCTCTCTGAACAACCCGACATTGTTTTTTTCGCTTGTATTTTACAACCCGCGATTGCAGGCTTTTGACTTCAAAGCATATTGCTCTCGCATTGCGAGAGCTCGCTTCGCGTTCACCAGTCTAGGTCATCTCTGGAAGCGGTCTGACGTGAGTTTGAGACTCAAAGGGAGAGTTTACCTGGCCTCAGTCAGGTCGGTCTTGCTTTACGGGTGCGAGAGCTGGGCAGTACGCGCAGAGGAGCTCCGGCGCTTGGAGGTGTTTGAACATCGATGTTTACGGAGGCTTGCACGAGTGTGGTGGCAACACCGCACTAGCAACGTTGAAGTGAGGCACCGTGTTCTAGGTGTGGACAGCCTGATGCTACGAGACCTAATCGACCGTTCCCGTCTCCGCTGGCTAGGGCATGTCTTGAGAATGAAGCCTGAGCGCCTACCCTTCCGCGCGCTGCGTGTGTCGGTTGGCCCAGGCTGGCGGCGGTGTTCAGGTGGACAACCGCTGACCTGGAAGAAGGCCTTAAAACGCTTGACGTCGGGTTTAGCTCGGGTCGGACGAACGCGGCTTCCTGGGTGGGGTCCAAGGGATAGTGAGTGTCTGTGGCTTGACACGCTGTCGACGATGGCTGAGAACCGGCAACAGTGGAGAGAGTGCATTCTATTTTGTGTTCCCCCCTCAAATTTGTGAAAAAATATCAAAAAATCGACATGTGGAACAATGGACAAAAAAATTCCCCCTCATATTGTACCTTTTTTCTTTCTTTTTCTCATGCATTGCCGGGTCCTTCGGACCCCACCCGGGTACGCGCGATGTTCCCACGATGGCTAGTGGGGCTGTTAGACGCTTGAGGGTCTTCCGCCAGGTATTCCTTTGAACAGGTTGCGGCCCATCCTGAACACATAAATTCATTTAACTTTGAGCCTGTTTGTTTTGTTCATGCACATGCATACCTTGGATTCGCATCACAAACTAATCCCCTGAAATATCATTTCGTATTCATTTTATCCGCCGTCTCATCTTGCAGGCGAGCTATATAGTCCCGTCGTTGGTTCGCACATTTCCTGTGGGCAAGAAAATTCCAAGAGATTTGAAAAAATCAAAAGCGCTTCATCCGCAACTCGGAACTAAATTCTCTGTGATAGTTGAATTTAGCACCACGGAAGAGGCATCAAAAGCAATTGGTATTGCGCGACGACAGTGGAAGTCTTCGTATGTGCATATCCTAAGTGGGTTTGGTTTTTAGATCTGATGTTCATATGCTTACCAAAATTTCCGTCATTTGTCAATTAAATCATTTGGTAGTGGATTTTGTTTCTACAACACTTCTCTGTGTTATATTTCAGTTACTGTTGACCGTTTATCACATCTTTTACTTCCTATAAATAGGTATAATCACACTTTCAAGTTTGCGATTTAACATTTTTCCGATCCTTTTTTAAATTTATTCCGTAATTTAAACAGTAGAAAAAATCAACATGTAATTTTAACAATTTGTCGTACGTTGGAGAAGTATCATTCTTTTCAATTACAATATTGACAAAGGTCTGAACAGGCTACTCTATTTTTAATGCGCTGAAACACCTGCTCCATATCGCAGGTGCTCTACTCTGATTGGCGAATGCATCTGTCCAAATATTACCATTAAATAATTGTTCACAACATCTCGAATATGTTGCATTCATTCTACGTACCTGGATACTTGTTACTTTGTGCTGAGTTCTATGCTGTTTCCTAAATATCAGTAAACTTTTAGCCATTTAGATGCTCATCAGTTTAGATTTAGGAGGAAAAGAAAACTGTTGTGAAGATGGAAGTTTGTGAATTGAAGCAGTTTCACATAATCCTGATTGCCATACAAACAGCCCCATGATCTCACTGGATTTCAAAATTTTAATTTGGAATTCTTCCTCAACGACATCAGCTATTTTATGAACCCGAGCCGTTGGTGCGTAATTATTAAATCTAAAAAGTTTGTCATAAGATTAAAGTAAATGGTGGATACGTATTCTCGAAGCAAAAGAAGAAAAAACGATACTTGCAATTTTCTAAAGTTTTCGCAGCTTATTCGGTCCCGACAGCAAAGGAGTAATTAAAACTAAAAACTGCGTCTGACTTTCAGTTATACGGTCAGAGGTGCAAATCATGTTGCGGTTGCACATTTCGGATGCCCACCGTACTCCGATATATATTTGTCACTATTAATTGTTGGGAAGCTAACTATGACAAGCTTTCATTCAATCCAGCTGATGAAATCCTATAAATTATTTAGCTTCGTGCCAAAGAAACCGGCCCTATTGACCACAGCATCCCGATAAATAAAACGTAAAACTACCGATGAACCACGTGGTACTCTTACCAGCATCTCTATACTAGGACGAACATTTTCTTGGATGTATCTACGCCTGTCAAACTGGCCGTATCTTAGTTAACATGCAGTCTATGACTGCGGCACTTTCCCTGTATCAGGCTTCTGCTTTCATACCATACCTTCATTTGTGTTTTTCAGTGACAAAGCTCTAGCTGTATATTGCGTGATCTTGTGCTAGGGATGCCAATAGCTTTTTTATTTTGGAAAATCGGTTGTCTCACCGATATTCTAAATCAAGGATTCGTGCAAGCTTAGCTTGCATAATTTTTATATGTTTCAGTGTTCATTTTAAATTTTCCGTCTGGCTAATTAATCTTAACTAGCCTAAGATATTAATAATGCACAATATTAAAAGCTTGGGCGTAAATTGTCGTTGGTTGACAAGGTAACACAATGGGTAATGAGCAACAGTGTTCATGGATAACTGAAAAATGGCCGATTTGATACCTGCCATGGCGTATCAAATCGGAACGACCCTAATTTGTCGCTCAGCTTTAGTTTATCCAGTTTGCCTTACTGTATCGAATCCCGTTTTATATTCAAGTGCCAAGTCATGTAAACACGGAACATATATATTTGGACAGCTATTTCACTTGTTTTTATCCGTTTTAGGTCGAGAAACTTAAAAGCCTGCAGATAACAAACCGAAAGATAAATCGTAAGTGCTTCGTCAGCATCAACACCACAGTTATCTTTGTAGACAAGAATTTATTTTTTCATACTTTTCAAATACAATCGTTATCCACACGAATACTTCTACAATATATCAACCTGTTTGTGTTTCTTCCAATAAAGAAGTTCATAGTTCAAATACCACTGGGGTTACAGCTTTGTTCGAATGTATTTAGTGAGGTTTACTGATAGATCCCATGAAGCAGACCGCATTATGACCTTTTCAAATATCCTCAAGAAGATCTTTAAGTGCATTAAGTGATCCAATAAACCTGACATTATCCGCTAAAATATAGCAGGAACACTTAAACGACTGCCAAGTCTATGATAAAAATAAGAAAAAAGTAGTGTTCTGATATGTAAATATGAAAGTTTAGTAACTGTATGAAAAAGGTGTACAGCACCAACAAGTAACAATCATGACAGTGGTACTCCACTAACAACTCTTATTTTGGGGGAATACATACTGCTTATTCTGACGCGAAAGTATCTATTGCTTAAGAAGCGTATTATCGAGTTCCTCAGATGACTATAGATACCCATGGAACCAGGTTTCCTTGCAAGCAATGTGTAATTCATTGAATCAAATGCCATATAAAGTCCAAGTTAAAAACTTCAACCTGTTGTCTTTTATCTAGCCTCTTGGTGACCTCATCAAGAAAACAAAGAGAATTGTTGGGACAACTTTCCTTTAAGGAAGCCATGCTAAGTTTCTCCAGTATTTCAAAAAGGATGCTAGTGAGACTTGCAGGCCTTTACTTACAAACTTAGGATCGACTGCAACTTTTATGTAATGGAATCACATCAGCCAGCTTCCAAATACTCGGAATCAATCCATAATGCAAGGAAGTTTAAAATAATTACACAGGTTTTCCTAGTAATTGCGCCATGTTTTTTATAATTGAGGGTGAAATGCCGTCTAGGCTAGCAGATTTATGTGGGTTAGTTGCTGCAAGCGCAAGTTTAACCTTATCATCATTGAAGGTTCACTACCCGAGTGGAGTAACACTGTCCGACCTGATGATGATTGACTTCTCAAGGCTTGAAACGACAGTAGATATTAAGTTTGAACTGCAGTCAAATTTTCTACTGGCTAACGCCCCTCTGTGCCTTTTCCGTACCTTCACGAGTCTTCGAAGGCTTTGTAGATGGGCTCTGTGAAATGACGTCGGACATAACCGCTTGAACATTGAATTGGGCTTCTTATTGCTTTTAGGGCAGACCGCACTTGTGGTACAAAGATGTTCGCAAAAGAGATATGAAAGCTCTTGACATTGACCACGCAAGCTGGGAAGAACTTGCTCTTGACCACTCACTCTGGA